>CAWUDS030004439.1:1216679-1265798 GCA_963859935.3 Lathyrus sativus | reverse complement strand
ATTTGAAAAAGGCTCGACGATGAGTCGAGGGTTTGATTGAAAACGGAACCGACTTGATGACGAGTCAAAGGTTAGGGTGCCCCCAATATCAAAACCACTATGAAATGTGAAAGTGTGTATGATAGGTTGATGGCGAATGCAGACGAGTACTCGACTTACGAGGGGTGTTTGAACATGGCTCGATGACGAATCGAGAATTAGTTTGAAAACAGTTTAATCTATGCTAGTCCCTATGGGTGCTCTTAGAAAAGAAACCACAATCAAAGAAATACGAAAACATACATCAGAATGGGAGAGAGATACATGCAAGTTACACGGGATTGCATGAAATAAATGGTCTCGTTGTAAGGTAGCCCAAGAGAAAACCGGGTGTGTGCGAAGTGTCCTAAACTATGCCTTGAGCAAAAGTCGGGCAAAACTCCAAGCTAGAGTTTCTGACAAAGTCCAATAGTCCATTGCTCGGACAAATAACCAACAATCCACTAATTTAGGCTTTTAGGTTTCAATTGTTTATTATATGTTTTCGAATAGAATGTGGACAAGAGATGAACAATATGAATATGTACAATATGAATAATATGGAAATATACATAACAATATAATCGAGATACTATTCACAATAGTATAATCGAGATAAATATTAACAAGTATATGAACAAGATGATATAATCGAGATATGATGACTGAAATTAAATCAAGGGTATATTTGACTTGAAATAAAATAGTTGTATATTGACGGAAAATAAAGTTAGTGGTTAGTCAATTTGTGAATTGAATCGGGACGAAATGTAGCGCTAAACCTCCGTAGCTCGACTTATGACGAAAGTCGAACTATAGGGGGTCGCGCAAGTTGATATCTGTGCTAAAAACAAGATAGAGAAATGATAGTGAGGATCATTCTCCAATTTAATCGTGTTACACAGACCAAAAAGAAAATGATCTCGTCTTAATCACAAACTCGTATTAATAAATCGAAGGTAACCTCTCACGATTCCAAAGTATAAAAAATGACCCCAATGGTCATTTTCCACAGATTTGACATAATGAAGGTTATCAATCTCGATAAATCAACGTTTATGAATAGAAAGATTTCAGGGACCAATATTTGCAATAAAATCGATCTAAAAAATGAAAAAAAAGAGAAATAAAATTGAAATTCACAAAAAAATGAAAGTCAAAAAAGAAAATGGTAATCATAAAGAGAAACTCAAGCTAGTTAAATGATAGAAATTTTTTTATATAAAAAACTAAAAAGTTTTTAAAAATAAATAATAAATAAATATATAAAAAAAAGAAGAAGAAAGGGGGTTGGCAGGTTTAGAAGGATGGTGTGCGAAGGAGTTCTACCAAGGGCCTATGAGCCCATCACATTTTCAGAAAAACAAAAGCCAAAAACGCATGGCCCAGCTCGGTCAAACACAAACCATACCATGGCATCATCCGTTTCACATGACCTAATAGTATAACGTTTCACAATTAAAACTACAATAATTTTTTAAGAGGAAAAATGAAAAACGCAAATCAGTATTTCTTTAAAAAGAAAAACAGAATCCTTAAGAAAAAGAGAAAGTCCAAAAACACATAGTAGGTTCTCCTTAAAAATGAAAAAAAAAGCTTTACAAACAAACAAAACCCAAACACAGTGAAGGCAACAACATTTACATCAACAAGGCCCAGTCAATCCGATCTTCTTTCGTGTGGGATGTGTTCCGTCTTCCACTCATTTTCAATTGATTCATTCCAGGTTTGTGTTAGATCTCACTTGCTCTCTAGCCCAGTTTTGTTTTCTAAATCCTCTTATCCTCTCCCTCTCCGACAGTTCTCTGTTTTTTCCGAATCAATCTCTCTTCATCCCTTTTCTAATTTTTTAATCATATGGGTTTTTGGTGTATGGGTGTTGAGATTTGAAGAAAATTGTGAGGTTATGGCAGGTTGAAGGAGATTTGAAGGGAAGAGTGTCACACACTGCGAAAAAACTGACGGAAACAAACATAAGAGTCGCCACTCAACGTTATTTATCCCAAATAGAGGGAAAAGAAACGATCGAAGAAAACTTAAAAGAACGGGAAAAGACAAGGTCATCGCAACCAAATCTGTAAAAACAGCAGCTACAACAGTGCCTTTTACATAAGACAACAATAAAATCCAGCACACAAGCCAAGCAGCATATAACAACACATGTTTCAGCATAAAAACAGGTATGAAAAGGCAGACAACAAGCAATCAAGGCAAAGACAACATACAAGTTCAAAGCAAGAACAACTGTGGAAAGTAGGGCAGCAAGCATGTAAGAATGTAATTAATCATGAACAAACACCAATCATGGATAGATATCATGCAAGTATGAACATGTTTCAACACTTAAACATAAATGATCAACAACATTGCATAAACAAGAAGGGACAAGATCAAGTATGCATTTCAATTTAAAATGAACGATCGAACGATCAAACAAACACACAACAAAGTAGAATCGGAAACAAATGCAATCATGCATCATAATATTCAGCAACATAATCATCAATGATCATCAATTAGCATGGTATAGGCAAGCAAAGCATATGATCATCCATCAAGCAAATTACACGAACATGTTGAACATTCAAAACAGAAACCAAAAGTTGCGCGTCGAAGAATCGAGATCAAACAATCAAGAATGATGAAATACACCAAAAACAATTCATATAAATGCATCATATCAATCCATGAGGTTTACATGTGAAAAGAAGCTCAAATAAGAAAAAAAAATACAAAAATGCAAAAAATAGGCAATCTGCCTAGAGTAACGGGTTACCCTATATAAGGTAACAGGTTACCTGATGGGATAAGGTAACTGGTTACTTGATGAAAAACAGCCCAGAAATGTGAAATTTGATAAGGTAACCGGTTACTTGATATAAGGTAACCGGTTACCACTGAGCAAAAACCAGAAAATCAGTTTTTAAAATCATTTTTCAGCATCAAACAACTTATCCAATCACTCATATGAACATGATATCAATCGAGCACAAAATTATCATCAAGAAACAATGACCAAGTATCATGTCAACACAATCACGCATTAAAGTCACAAATCACCAAAATCAAAATCAACAAAACGGATCAAAAAGCATCAAAAGCCATATATCTACATTGTGATTATTCAAATAAGCTCAAAATTGAAATAGATATAGAATTACCAACCTTCAAGGCTGAGATTGGCCTTGGTAATTGTTGATTTACTTGAAACTAACAGATCCAAGCTAGAAACCCAGAGATTCTTCAAGATCCAAGAGTTTCCTTGTGATAGAAATGAAGAACAAGCAAGATCAAGCAAAATACTCCAGAAAAATTACTTCCAATCTAGCTTCCAAATTCAGATCCAAAACCAAACGAAAATTGAATGGTGAATTGAAGATAATGGAGATGAATGATGGAGGTTTAGCTCTAGAATTCTATGATTCCAATGAAGAATCAAAGAACTCAAGTGAAAGAGCTTTAATGGAGGTTTTGGGAGTGAAAAAGTGGAGAGAAAATTGAGAGCAAATTCTCAAGAATGAGTGTGAAATCTGAAAATGAAGGGTAATTCCCTTGAGGTTTGGAGCAAATTCACTTAAATAAGCTCTAGGTTTGGAATCAAAATGTGGTTTGGAATGTGGATTAGCATTTGTAATGGAAATTAGGAGTGGAATTAGGAATGTAGTGTTTGAAATTTGGAGGGAAATGGTGAAAATTGAAACAATTCTAGATCCTTCCAATGATGATCATGTGAAATCAATGGTTGAGAATGATTGGAAATTGCACATACTGAAAATTTGAATTACATGGCAAATTTCGTTTGAAATAACCGGTTACCCTATATGTAGTAACCGGTTACCACATTCAAAAATATCCATATTGGCGCCATGTGGAGGGAATCCTGTACAACTGCCCGTTGCCACCTTTTTTGAGGTCCGTTAAGCCTCTAAAACTTGCTCTTGGATATTATAACAGTGATAATGCCTGAGATAGCTTGTACACCATCTCCTGAGCTAAAAATTAACCTGCTGAATAAAATAAAATCAACCGCTCGATCGCTGGGCAAAGTAAATGTCGGAGCCTCTGACGCTCGCTATTTGAACTCTTGCAATAAAAAGGAACCCTAAGTCATGAAAAAACCTTGATCCCATGCCTCAAGAACCAATGCTATGATATGCATAAATGCAAAATATAGAGAAACAAAATCTAGTTACGGTTAAAACGAAAGGGAAAATTTTGGGGTGCTACATCGGGCATAGTCGTCGTAAGCTTCCTTGTGTCCGAAGGAATCTGTGCCCAGACATCTGAAATGTTATCGTCAGGGAGCTTGAGCTCCAGAGAGCCCAACAGTTGATGGGATCTGAAGAGTGGGAGTGCCACATGAGCCTTGAGCCGTGTGCTACATTAAATGCATGATGATGGCTAGGCTAATGTCATGATGACTCTCTATTCGCGCGTGCTCGTGCATGTTTCTAGAGTTTGCCTATAAATAGTGAGAGGTTCTGTTCGTTTAGAACTTTTGCCTATCTCTTCTCTTGCTTTCTGTTCCTCGTTCTTCACTGCTTGCCGCCATCCATTTTTGTTCCATCCACCGTACAAAGTCCGACCAGAGCTACTCAAACCCATAATTTTTTTCCTCGACCAAGTATGTCGATTCCTTGCTTACTTTTTGTTTTTCTGGTTTGATGCTTTAGAATGCATGTGGTTAGGGCTGAAACGAGGTAGTTTTAGGGCGTTTTTATGGTGGCTGCTGGTGGCAGACGGTGGTGCGGCCATCTCTTAGCTTTCGGCGCCGTAGTGGCCACTTATAGGGAAGAGAAAATTAGCAAGCCATAGGTTTTAGTTGATCCCAGAATAGTGATGGTGTAACACCCTTTTCTACCCCACAATTAAGAGGCGCATTTATTCAAAGTCATCAGAGTAAAATGTTAAACTCAACAATAAATCACCTCAAAGGGCGTACATTTCTCAAAGCTCAAAATAAGTCAATGCTCCATGTATAACGAGTTTTTCCAAAAGATATCAAAATTTGCTCAAAGGCAGCGAAACTCAAAGGCATAATCCAAGGGTTTCCTTATACGAAAAGATAATCAAAATAACTCAAATAAAATATAGTTTAACTTAAAGAACCCAACCCGATGTTAAACTATCAAAGCAAGATCCTCTAAGTTAACCAAAAGGCCAACAACGCAAAACTTCAAAATTCCTCAATGGCATCCACAACTAAACCTGGTCATCTGCGTGTTACCCACGTGGAGGTAACATTCAAACAGGCAGGGTGAGTAAAACGATTCATAATAATCAATGTATGAAAATCAACATATAAAATGGCGTCATAGTCATATTCAACATTATCATATTCATCAATAGGCCTCAAAGGCCACAACATCTTAAATTATTCCAAATCACTCATAAACGTAAATGCAGCAAGACTCAATGCATGTGGTACCAATCATCACATCGTGATGGACACTGGGCCATCAACCCTCCATAGATCCCCATAATTAGGATCGATTCTACTAGAGAACCGGATCACATCAAAACACTTCACATCCGCACAATGAGATTGAAGCCAAAGTAATCGAGGTCCTGAACCAAAGTCCGAACGCACATGAACGCATGATGCACACGTCACAAATCATCCTCATAATAACATCATAGGTGCATCATCATTCATCATAATCATCATCATCAAAATCATATCAACATAGCACATCATAATAATCACCATCATACATCATGTCATCATAACTCATCACAATAATCATCATCATACATCATGTCATCGTAGCTCATCATAATCATCATCATCATCAAAATCATCATCATCATCATATATACATCACATAAAATTCATAGTTATACTCATGTTAATTCATCATATTATCGCCTATTAATCACATAGAATTCATAATTATACTCATGGTAATCATCATATTATCGCATATTAATCACATGGAATTCCCAACTATACTCATGCTAATTCATCACAGAAATTACAAAATCAAACATAAAGGCGCCGCTGCACACAATCAACATTCACGAAACTCTGCTACATTCGCTGGCATGTTCGCTAGGCGAGTCTGGGGCAAGTTTCTTCGCTGTGCGAAGGATTCTTTGCTAGGCGAGTATAGGAACAACATTGTTCGATGTGCGAAGCATTCTTCGCTAGGCGAACAGTGCGATGACAGCAAATTCTGCTACATACTAGATCCAACACACAAGCTCTCAGCGAAACCTCTAAAGACTGGATAGTTCTCTCTGTCTATCCATCCGTCTGCGGATGATAGGCAGAATTCAATCTCAACGTGGTACTCAAAGCGTCTGTAAACTCTCCCAAAACCTCGAGGAAGATCTCATATCTCTATCAGACACAATACTCGACGGTACCTCATGCAACTTCACAACTTCCTCAATATACATCTCAGCTAGCTTCAGTGTAGAATGATTAATCCTCATTGGTAAGAAATGAGCTGATCTAGTCAATCTATCCACAATTACCCAAATCGAATCACATCACTCTCACAGTCTTCGGTAAACCCGACACAAAATCCATGGAAATACTATCCCATTTCCACTCTGGAATATTCAATGGTTGCATTAGACCCAACAGTCTCCTCTGTCCAATCTTTGACTCCTGACAAGTCTAACCAACATACACAAACTCAACCACTTCTTTCTTCATCCCTAGCCATCAAAATAAATTCCTCAAATCTGGATACCTCTTTATAGAACCGGTATGGATACTCAATCTACTTCAATGTCCTTCCTCAAGAATACTCTTTTTTAACTTAACAATATCTGGAACACAAACTCTATCACGACATCTTATGATACCATTTTCATTAATCCGAAAATTAGCTCTTCTACTTTGATTCCTCAAATTCAACTGATCTACCAACTCAAATCAGATTTATGACCTTATCGAATCTCATCAAGAATACCAATAGTAAGCTTCAACATACCAAGCTTAACTCCATAAGAAGTCTCTTCACAAACCAAACTCATATCACAAAATTGCTCAAATATTTCTAACTCTTTTACCATCATCATCAGTATATGCAAAAATTTCCTACTAAATGCATCAACTACCACGCTTGCTTTATTCGAATGGTAATTCAAACCAAAATCATAATCCTTCAGAAGTCCCAATCATCTCCTCTGCTTCGCATTCAATTATTTCTGATCAAAGAAATACTTCAAACTCTTGTGATCTTTAAACACCTCAAATCTCGAACCAAACAAATAATGCCTCCAAATATTCGACACAAACACAACAACAACCAACTCCAAATCATGTGTTAGATAATCCCTCTTATGCACTTTAAGTTGCCTTGAAGCATAAGCTAAAACTTTTTGATGTTGTATTAACACACCTCCCCATCCCAACAACGAAGCATCATAATATACAATAAATGGTTCTGCCGGATTCGGAAAAATCAAAACATGAGCTGCTGTCAGCTGTAAGAACACAGATTGTTTCTTAGTAATATCTCTATGTTTTGATGATAACACTTATGAATTTTGTATTCAAGAATTATATACTCTAAATTTGTTCTAGACTGTTTGCTACAGGTACTAAAGAAAATATTCTTAAAAGAGCAAATTTGGATCTGAACAATGATATTATGAAAGGCTTCAAAGGTTCAAGAGCATCTTAGATGAAGATCTGAATGCTGCCTCCAGAAGAATCTGAGTGCTATCTACTGAAGATTCTGAAGCAGAAGCCTTCAAAGAATAAAAGACTCTGAGAGTTCAGAAGCTTAGTCATCAGAAGACTTTGAAGATACTGCGCTGCATAAATATTGAGAATCTGATATAGAAGACTCTGCTCTGACAGAACTACACGCTCAAGCACACAAGCTGCACATACTCTGATTCAGCATAATCTGAAGAACATCCCAAGACTCTGCAGATCCAGAAGATCTCTACTCTGGAGACTCAGAAGATCCAGACTCTGATGTTGATAGCTGAATTTACTTAGTGGAGAAGATTTGAATATGTACGTTGGCATATCTCAACAGCTCTTTCCTCTTTTATGCTAGACACAAGATCACAGACAAAAAGGTTTGATCTGTGCATTCCATTCTAAGGAAAGTTTCTGCAAAGTAAAAGACAAAAGGTTCCAGGCTTTTTTCAGCACAGCCTCTAATGAAAAGACAAAAGGCTCCAGGCTTTTTCAGCACAACCTTCAACGTTGAGAAGACTTCATGGATCTAAGTGCCTATATAAAGAAGTCCACTCCATCTTCTTCAGTAACGAACTTCTTGCAAAATATTCACAAAAAGCAAATCTCTCAAAAGCTCTTATATTCTATTTGCTGTAACATTGCTCTTAAAACTTAAGAGAAATATCACAGTTGTGATAATAGCTTTTTAGAAGCATTCTTACTCTTATAATAGTTTTACATTGATTGTAAAAGGTTTCCTTAAGAGGATCCAGTTGGGATCAGTAGCTCTTGAGAAGACTAAGAACAGTTGTTCTTAGGTGTTACTATTGTAATCTGTTTGATTAAATAGTGGATTAAGTCCTTGGCTGAGAAAGGCAAATCACTCTTGAGAGAGTGGACTGGAGTAGTTGAGTTCAACGAACCAGGATAAAAATAACTATGTTTGAATCTTTGATTATTTGTCATACTTATTCAACCCCCCCTTCTAAGTAATTTTCTCACCTTCAGTTGGCATCAGAGCTCCGATTCTGCGTGTGCTATCACTTAACCGTGTCATTAAAGATCCAGTGAGAAAAGTTACTTTGGTATATATTTGTTTGTCATTATGGGTGATGTTTCTACATCCAATACAGCCAGTTGTAACAAATATGAAGGGGATAGAATCAGCACAAAGCCTCCCATGTTTGATGGAGAGAAATTTGATTACTGGAAGGACAGGATAGAAAGTTTCTTCCTTGGGTATGATGCTGATTTGTGGGACTTAGTCATTGATGGTTATGAACATCCTACAAATGAGGATGGCAAGAAAATTGATAGAAAATCAATGACAGAAGCCCAGAAGAAGGATTTCAAAAATCACCATAAGGCTAAGACAATATTACTTAATGCAATCTCTCATACTGAGTATGAAAAGATTACTAACAGAGAAACAACTCATGGAATGTTTGAGTCACTTAAAATGACTCATGAAGGAAATTCTCAAGTGAAGGAGACCAAGGCTCTGGCGCTTATACAGAAGTATGAGGCGTTCAAAATGGAAGAATCTGAAAATATAGAAACTATGTTTTCTAGATTTCAGATCTTTACAGCTGGTCTAAAGGTTCTGGACAAGGGATACTCCACATCAGATCATGTAAAGAAAATCATCAGAAGTTTACCTACCAGATGGAGACCAATGGTGACTGCCTTGAAGATGGCTAAAGATCTGAACAAGATATCTTTAGAAGAACTCATCAGCTTACTGAGGAGCCATGAAATTGAGCTTGAGGAAGATGAGCCTCAGAAGAAAGAGAAAGGTAAATCTATTGCTTTAAAATCTAATAAATCTGCTAAAGCTTTGCAGGTTATTGAAGAAAGCTCTGAAGGATCATCTTCTGAAGAAGAAGATGAATTATCCATGCTATCCAGAAGGATCAACAGACTCTGGAAGCACAAGGGAAAGAAGTTCAACAACTTCAGAAAATCTGATCAGAGAAAGGAATCTTCTGGACACAGAAGATCTGGCAAGAAAGAAGTTGTATGCTATGAGTGCAAAGAACCTGGGCATTACAAGAATGATTGCCCCAAACTTCAAAGAGAAAAACCCAAGAAGAAGGTTGACAAAAAGAAGAAGGTTCTGATGGCAACATAGGATGACTCAGATGAATCTGAATCATCTTCTGAATCAGAAGAAGAATGTGCTAATGTTGCACTGATGGCCAGCATAGAAGATCAGGAGGAAGGAACTTCAGGATCTGAATCTGATTCTGAATCTGACGATGACGCTGAAGAGGTAATGGCTAAACTTACTAAAGAAGAACTTATCAAAGTATTATCAGAAGTTCTGAAAAGTTATAACAATATCAAACTCAAATACAAGAAGCTGAAAAGCAGTCTTGAATCTGAGATTGATGTTCTGAAGACAGAACTTGTTGAGCAAAAATAAATTAATCTGAAAATCAAAAATGACTTTGAAATAGCTCAACAAGAATCTGAATCTGAGACTAAGTCATGTGAAAACATTTTAGAAAAATATGACTCTAGCTTTCAGAGATTCCTTACTAAGAGCTTAGACAGAAGCAAGATGGCTTCTATGATCTATGGTGTTAGTGGGAATAACAGAAGAGGTATTGGATACGAATCTTCCTCTGGAAGTAATCCAAAATCTGTTGACAAACTCTTCATCAAGAAGACACCTCTGTACTCTCAATTTAAGTTTGGTCACTTAAATGACATTAAACACACAAGCTCTGAGAAGAATACTTATGTGTTTAAACCCAAGGCAAGTCAGAATAAACATTATGTTGAAAAACAGAAGTTTAGACAAACCTACAAACCAACTAACCCTAAAGGACCCAAGAAGATCTGGGTACCTAAGAGAAAAATAATCCCTGTTGGAGATGTTCTTAGCAGCAAGATCAGGACGCCAATCATGGTACCTGGATTCTGGATGCTCACGACACATGACAGGAGAAAGGTCTATGTTCCAAAGCCTGGAACTTAGATTTGGAGGTGACGTGAAGTTTGGAGGGAACCAGAAAGGCAAGATCATTGGATCTGGCACTATTGGAAATGGTAAACTTCCCTCTATAACTAATGTTTTACTTGTTGAAGGCTTAAAACATAACTTATTGTCCATAAGTCAATTAAGTGACAATGGTTATGATATTACCTTTAATAAAAAATGTTGTAAAGCTATTAGTCAAAAGGATGGCTCTATCCTATTTAGTGGTAAGAGGAAAAACAACATTTATAAAATAAATCTTTCAGAACTTAAAGTTCAGAGTGTTAAATGCCTCTTGTCTGTTAATGAAGAGCAATGGGTCTGACACAGAAGATTGGGCCATATTAATATGAGACATATATCTCAGATTAATAAACTTAATCTTGTCAGAGGACTTCCTAATCTGAAGTTCACCTCAGATGCTCTTTGTGAAGCATGCCAAAAGGGGAAGTTTTCAAAAACATCTTTCAAATCAAAAAATGTTGTTTCTACTTCCAAACCACTAGAATTACTTCATATTGATCTGTTTGGACCAGTAAAAACTGCATCCATCAGAGGCAAGAAGTATGGATTAGTCATTGTTGATGACTATAGTAGATGGACATGGGTAAAGTTCTTAAAACACAAGGATGAGTCACATTCTGTGTTCTTTGACTTCTGCAAGCAAGTCCAGAATGAAAAGGATTTCAAAATCATAAAAGTCAGAAGTGATCATGGTGGTGAATTTGAAAATAAATATTTTGAAAAATATTTTTCTGAAAATGGCATTGCTCATGATTTTTCCTGTCCTAGAACTCCACAACAAAATGGGGTTGTAGAGAGGAAAAACAGGACTCTGCAAGAAATGGCCAGAACCATGATCAATGAGACAAATCTAGCAAAACACTTTTGGGCAGAAGCAATCAACACAGCTTGTTACATTCAGAACAGAGTGTTTGTAAGACCTCTTCTGAAAAAGACTCCATATGAACTGTGGAAGAACAGAAAGCCTAACATTTCATATTTTCATCCTTTTGGATGTACCTGTTATATACTTAACACTAAAGAGAATCTTAACAAGTTTGATTCCAAAGCACAGAAGTGTTTCATGCTTGGTTATTCTGAACGCTCTAAAGGCTACAGAGTATTCAATACTGAAACACAGATTGTGGAAGAATCTATTCATGTAAGATTTGATGATAAGCTTGGCTCTGAAAAGCCAAAGCAGTTTGAGAATTCTGCAGATAGAGAAGTGATTCTCACAGACTCTGAAGGATCAGAGGCAGAAAAGGCTAAAGAAAAGGAATCTGAAGCAACTCCAGATGCTATTCCCCTATCTTCTCAATTGGACAACTTACACATTTCTGAAAGATCAAATGTCAGAGGATCTTCTTCCAAAATCAAGGCATTTCACCCAGAAGATGTGATTATTGGAAAGAAAGATGATCCAATCAGGACAAGATCCTATCTCAGAACATCTGAATCTTCATTGTTTGGCTTAGTGTCAATAATTGAACCAACATCTGTGGATGAGGCTCTGAAAGATAATGAATGGATTATTGCCATGCAAGAAGAGCTAAATCAATTCACCAGAAATGAAGTTTGGGATCTGGTTCCTAGACCTAAAGGATTCAACGTTATTGGAACAAAATGGGTCTTCAGGAATAAGTTGAATGAAAAAGGAGAAGTTGAAAGGAATAAGGCAAGGCTAGTTGCTCAAGGTTACAGTCAACAAGAAGGTATTGATTACACTGAAACTTATGCTCCAGTGGCAAGGTTAGAATCTATACGCCTTCTTATTTCATTTGCTGCACATAATAACATCACTCTGAATCCCAAAATTTTTCTTTAATTTAAAAACATGATCTGGAAAGTTTTCACTTTCAAAACCAGGAGGTTGGTGGACATATACTCCTAGAGCTTGGTATGAGAGGTTGAGCAATTTCCTTCTAAAGAAAAATTTTATCAGAGGAAAAGTGGATACAACTTTATTCTGTAAAACTCTTAAGAAAGATTTGTTGATTTGTCAAATTTATGTAGATGATATTATTTTTGGATCAACAAATATTATGTTTGGAAAGGAGTTTGCTAAATGTATGCAGGCAGAGTTTGAAATGAGCATGATGGGAGAATTGAGATTCTTTTTGGGAATCCAAGTCAACCAGACTCCAGAGTGCACCTACATACATCAGACCAAATATGTTAAAGAGCTTCTGAAGAAGTTCAACATGGTTGATAGTAAGATGGCAAAGACTCCAATGCACCCTACAAGCACTTTAGGTAAGGAAGAGGTAAGTAAGAAGGTAGATCAGAAACTCTACAGAGGTATGATAGGATCTCTTCTATACTTGACTGCTTCTAAACCTGATATTCTGTTTAGTGTCTGCTTATGTGCAAGATTCCAATCAGATCCTAGAGAATCACACTTAACAACTGTTAAGAGGATTCTAAGGTATCTGAAAGGTACTACTAACATGGGTCTGTGTTACAGAAGATCTGATGAATTTTCATTAGTTGGATTCTGTGATGCTGATTATGCTGGAGACAGAGTTGAACGTAAAAGCACTTCTGGAAGCTGTCAGTTTCTTGGAAGTCATCTGATCTCATGGTACAGCAAGAAGCAACCCACTATTGCACTATCAACTACAGAGGCAGAATACATTGCTGCTGCTGGATGTTGTACGCAGATGCTCTGGATGAAGAGTCAGTTAGAAGATTATCAGATCTATGAGAGTAATCTTTCTATCTTCTGTGATAATACTTCTGCTATATGTTTGTCAAAAAATCCAATCTTACATTCTAAGGCTAAACATATAGAAATTAAACATCACTTCATCAGAGACTATGTTCAGAAGGGTGTAATAAATCTAGCCTTTGTTGATACAGATCATCAATGGGCTGATATTTTCACAAAACCCCTTGCTGAAGATAGGTTTAAGTTCATTTTGAAAAATATTTGTATGGATTTTTGTCCAGAGTAATATTTATCAGAGGCAACTTCTCAGATGCAAAATGTTTAAAGATCTGAAGTATTTCATCTGATTATTTGTTCATTTATCTTTAATTAATTTATTTGTGTGAAACTCTGAACTAACAAACTCAGAAGATCTGAACGTTGGAAACGTTTCATTTCTTGAGAGATATCAGATGGACATACAAAGCAAACACGTGTCACTCAGTATCTGAAAAGATGGAGTGCTCTACTGAATTGACGTTTGAGGTATTGCTTTGAAAATCTCATTTTTCTTGGATTTCCCCCCAATTGTCATAATTTTAAATTGAAATGATTATTTTCATTAAATGCTGTGTACACGTGCTTATGTGTCTTTTGATGTGCTCAATGTTTGATTTTCTAGTTTTCTATAAATACCATCTATCACACTATTTTCACACTTTTCACACTCACTACACTCATGCGTTTTTGCTTACTCTTCAAACTCTACCAAAACCCTAAACCAAAATCAAAAGCTTCATCCTCATCAATGGCTTCTACATCAAATGCTGTTGAAATCTCCAACAAAAATATAATGTACAAGAAACCAGAACGCACTCTATTTACTCTAGTAGTAGATCTTGAGATTCTGTGTGAGAGTTTTGTTGATCTTGAATCTATAGAAGAAAATGGGTTTGACCTAACAACTTCCATTAAAGCTCAAGGCTGGGAGAAGTACTTTGAGAGACTGATGGGTCCTGTATACCCAACTCTTGTAAAGGAATTCTGGATTCACACTAGTACTGGTCCTAAGTTCATTCACTCATCTATCCTTGGGAAGGAGATAGTGATTACTGAAAAACTGATCAGGCAACTGTTCAGTTATACAGAATCTGATGGTGTTACAAACCTAGCCTCTTCACGTATTGATATGGCTAAGGTATATGAAGAAATTACTGTAGCTGGAACACCAACAAGCAAGGTTAAAGATCTGAAACCTATCTATATGATCTGGGCAAAGATATTTATGAGTACAATCTTTCACAGAAAGTTAACCAACTCACCAGACTATGTGAGTTCAGAGCATATGTACTTCATGTACTGCATCAGCCAGAATATTAAGGTTGATCTGCCCTATCTGATTTTCAGTCATCTTCTGACTCATGTCAAAGAGACTAGAGAAGAGGTCAGAGCTAAAGTTGGGAAAGTTAGAACTTGGATACCTCTGGGAAGACTGATTTCTGACATCCTTGTAGAAAACAAGTTGGTGAAGCATCTGACAGATGCAAAGATAACAGAGGATCTGTCATACATCATTGGATGTGAGATAAATGGACTCACTCTGAAAAGGATGAAAATCATCTCAGAGCTGAATGGTAAACTAAGGAAGATAAACTCTGAGGAGGTCATTGGCAGAAGGATACCCTTAGAAGACTTTCCAATGTTCAGTGCAGATGAACCAAAAAGTATTGTCTGGACTTACATTGCAGAGTGTCTGAAGGAAGGAATTCCTCTACCTGCTAACCTTGTTCAGAAACAAGGAGAAGAAATGCCCAATCTGATGAAGGAAAGGCGTAGCAAGAGAAAAGCTGAAAAAGGATCGGTTCAGAAGAAAAGGAAAGTATCTGAAGTTCCAAGGAAGAAGAAGAAAGGAGCAAAGAAAGCCAGAATCAATTCTAGAGATGCCACTCTGGAAGAAATTAGAGACACTATTCATCAGGTATTAACATCTGATCCTACACCTGCTGTTCATTCACCCCTTTCATCACCTCAACTCTCTCCAAACCTTAGACATAGAACTTCTAAACCCAAACAATCTGCAAACCTTTCATCTGAACCACCTTCATCTGAGCCAGTACATTCACAACCATCTTCTATACAAATTCCCTCTGAACCCCAACCTCATATTACATCTGAACCCCCTCAATCCATTCAACCAGATTTTCCACAAACAGAAATTACTCAACCAGAAATTTCACAAACAGAAATTCCTGAAACAGAAATTTCACAACCAGTAACTTCACAACCAGAAAATCCCCAATTAGAAATTCCCCAACCAGATATAATCATCTCAGAACCAAACCAACCAGAGACTGTTCAAACTGAACACTCTGAACAACCAGTTCCATCAGAAGATCCAAATCTTTCTGACAATATTCTGGATATAGAACCCCTCAATCAATCCATTATCATTTCTTCAACATCTGTTCACTCAGATGAATCTTCTGATTGTGAATCATCTGATTCATCTGATTTTGAACCAGAGTCACTCAAACAAGCACGTTCTGACAGTGCTATGAAGGAACATGTTCCCATTTCTATGTTTCATACTCCACCCAACTCCCCACCTCAGAAAACCACATCTCAACCATCTGAAATTCAACCATCTGAAACTCAAACATCTGAAACACAAACTATCCCTCAACCATCTGAAACCAATCTATCTGAAACACAAACCATTCCTAAACCATCTGAACTCCCTCAATATGACATCCAAACATCTCAACCCACATCACCTCAACCACAACCATCTGAACCTACACCATCTGAACCTACTCCTGTTAACACTTCTAATCCTAAACCCTCTGAACAGTCTGAACAGTCAGATCTAGGATCATGTGTTAATGCTATGTTTGAAATATTCAAGAAGGAGATAGATTCTGAATAAGCTCGTGTTAAGGATGTGTGCATGTCAAGTTTGAATCCAACTGTTTCAAATGCTGCTTGGAAGCGTTTCATCTGGATGTTCAACAAAGCTGCTTTAAAAGTTAGAGCTAAATGTTCTAAGCTTGCAAAGACTCAGTTTGCAGAGTTAATCAAGATAACTCTGATGAACATGCCTCCTCCTCCTCCTCCTCCTGTGTTGCTTCTGGAAGCTGCTCCTCCAGAGGCTCCTGAATCTGAAATGGTTGAACAAGCTTCTGAAGAGAACCAGTCTGAAGATAATCCTGCTGCTACTGCATCTGCTCCTTCTTCATCTGTGGTCACAGAGCTTGTGAATGATGTCAAGGAAATAAAAGATTGGATGGTCAAGCAAGAGAAGACAACTGATGAGATCAAGACCTGGATGTCTAAGCAAGAAGAGTCAACTGCCAAAATGACAGAGCTTCTGACCCTTATTACCTCACGCCAGACTTAGTTTTATTTGATGTTTTTGCACATGTTATTGCTTTTGTTGTTTTCTTATTGTTGTGTTATGCTTTTTGGCATCTATCTGTTTAATTGTGAACTCTGATATGCTTAAATGAATGTTGCTGTTTTTGCTTCTATATGCTTCTTTTCTTCTGTATCTTTTTGCCTTTAAAAATCTTTTTCATTATGACAAAAAGGGGGAGAAAAAGAGAATCTGATTGTTCAAACTATAAGCAATTACTAAAACTGAAATTCAGACATTTTATTAACTTACTTCGAATTTAAGTCTTTTAGATTACATTGATATATCTGACATAATTCATTAAAGTTACCCTGAGACTTTTCCAACCAGAACCTGATCTTCAAAGCAAATCTGAGTATTCAATCAACTCTGATAGCTTACTCTGATACCTTTACTCTGGAAGATAATTCAAACAAGATGATAACCAGGCGCTCTGACTAAAGGAAGTCATAATTATCTGGCATCAAGATTTGATTCTGAAAGTCAAACCTCTTGCATCAGGCTCTGAATCTGAAATATACTTAATCAAAAAGGGAAGTGTTTTCTTTTATTAGAGTATTTATTTCAGGGGGAGATTGTTAATCTCAGGGGAGTCATAATTCATAATTTTTATTGAACAAAATTTCTTCTGTTTTGTCATCATCAAAAAGGGGGAGATTGTAAGAACACAGATTGTTTCTTAGTAATATCTCTATATTTTGATGATAACACTTATGAATTTTGTATTCAAGAATTATATACTCTAAATTTGTTCTAGACTGTTTGCTACAGGTACTAAAGAAAATATTCTTAAAAGAGCAAATTTGGATCTGAACAATGATATTATGAAAGGCTTCAAAGGTTCAAGAGCATCTTAGATGAAGATCTGAACGCTGCCTCCAGAAGAATCTGAGTGCTATCTACTGAAGATTCTGAAGCAGAAGCCTTCAAAGAATAAAAGACTCTGAGAGTTCAGAAGCTTAGTCATCAGAAGACTCTGAAGATACTGCGCTGCATAAATATTGAGAATCTGATATAGAAGACTCTGCTCTGACAGAACTACACGCTCAAGCACACAAGCTGCACATACTCTGATTCAGCATAATCTGAAGAACATCCCAAGACTCTGCAGATCCAAAAGATCTCTACTCTGGAGACTCAGAAGATCCAGACTCTGATGTTGATAGCTGAATTTACTTAGTGGAGAAGATTTGAATATGTACGTTGGCATATCTCAACAACTCTTTCCTCTTTTATGCTAGACACAAGATCACAGACAAAAAGGTTTGATCTGTGCATTCCATTCTAAGGAAAGTTTCTGCAAAGTAAAAGACAAAAGGTTCCAGGCTTTTTTCAACACAGCCTCCAATGAAAAGACAAAAGGCTCCAGGCTTTTTCAGCACAGCCTTCAACGTTGAAAAGACTTCATGGATCTAAGTGCCTATATAAAGAAGTCCACTCCATCTTCTTCAGTAACGAACTTCTTGCAAAATATTCACAAAAAGCAAATCTCTCAAAAGCTCTTATATTCTATTTGCTGTAATATTGTTCTTAAAACTTAAGAGAAATATCACAGTTGTGATAATAGCTTTTTAGAAGCATTCTTACTCTTGTAATAGTTTTACATTGATTGTAAAAGGTTTCCTTAAGAGGATCCAGTTGAGATCAGTAGCTCTTGAGAAGACTAAGAACAGTTGTTCTTAGGTGTTACTATTGTAATCTGTTTGATTAAATAGTGGATTAAGTCCTTGACTGAGAAAGGCAAATCACTCTTGAGAGGGTGGACTGGAGTAGTTGAGTTCAACGAACCAGGATAAAAATAACTGTGTTTGAATCTTTGATTATTTGTCATACTTATTCAACCCCCCTTCTAAGTAATTTTCTCACCTTCATCAGCCTCTTCAAAAGCTCTTGAAACTTTCTTCACACTTTGCATCCAAAATAGAATCTTGAACCTTCCTAGTCCATTGCGTCAATGGCAAAGATAACTTGAAAAAATCCTTATTTTCGATAATAATCTACCAGCCCAAGAATACTTCTAATCTCAAAAACAAGTTTTGGAACTTCCCATTGTGATACAACTTCAACCTTCGACATATCAACCACAATAAACTTAGTTTAGATCACATGACTAAGGGACTCACTTCCTTCAACCAAAACTCACACTTTGACAGTTTTGCATACAACTTCTTCTTTTTCAATGCTGATAACACAATTTTCAGATGCTCAACATGATCTTCTTTACTCTTCGAATATATCAAAATATAATAAATGAACACAACCACAAACTTTTCCAAATAAGGATGGAAAATCCTGTTCATATACTCCATAAATACACATGGTGCATTAGTCACACTAATTGGCATCACAAAATAATCACAATGTCCATACCTTGTTTCAAAAGCAGTCTCCTGAATATCTTCAGCCTTCAGACAAATCTGATGATAACTAGATCTCAAATCTATCTTACTGTACACACTTGCAACAACCAATTGATCCATCAAATCATCAATCCTTGGAAGTGGATACTTATTCTTGATACTCACTTGTTCAATTGTCTATAATCCACACACATCCTCACAAAACCTTCTTTCTTTTTAACTAACAAAATTGGTACACCCCATAGTGACACACTCAGACAAATGAATCTCTTCTCAAGAAAATCTTCAAGTTGACTCTTCAACCCTTTCAATCCCAATGCAGACATATGATATGGAGCCATCTATTGTAGAAGCACACTTCAATATCAAGATTTTGATGATGTCAACAAAAACTTAAGCTCATTCCATGATTTCAAAAAGTCAAGCTTTCAAAACTGATCAAGATCAAGACTATGGAATGTTGTCATGCAAATCAAGCATCATAGGCAAATGATCGAATACAACTTTCAAGATTTGGACTCAGGCTGTGGTATATAAATATTCACTCCTTTAAATTGATATACAAGTGTTCAACTAATTTATCATATCAACCTTTTGCATATGCATGGTTTTAAATCATTTGGAACTGGTATAACACTTTTAACTCAAATATTTTTCTGAGTTTTAACAGTGTTAACCGATTAACCATATGGGTTAATCGGTTAACGACCTCAAATTTTAAATTCTCAGGACTAACGTTCAAGTGTTAACCGATTAACCTATATGGTTAACCGATTAACACTGAACGAATTTTGAAAAATTGTTTCTTTTAAAATTCAATTTTTGTGTAATTGTTATACCTTTTCATTATTTGATTCATACACATTTATACCTTTTTGAAATGGTGTTTTGACTCATATAAATTCTGAAAATTTCAAATTGAAAAACACCTCCAATAATTTTCAAAATAATCATTCAATCAAATTCACTACTTTTCAAATGTTTTCAAAAAGTGTTCATACTGTTCATACCATTTCATATCCAGAATTTTTGAACACTTGTGTTGATATTGAAAAGTGAATTTTGATCAAAAGGAGAAGATCAATCTTTGTATTGATATTATTATATCACTCTCAAATTACAAAATTACAGAATTATTTCTATTGTGACTTGTGATCCAGGATTGTTGGACACAAGGGTTAGTGCTTGCAAGAGGATTGTTCTTGCACACTAAGTTGTTGAAATAGTTGTTAGATAGTAGGCCTCACCGGTTGATGGTGTGATAGGTTGTACATTCTAAAACTATAGTGAAATCTCTCTTTCATGTGGAAAGAGGAGTGGAGTACCTTCGGATTGTGAAGGGAACCACTATAAATCTCTGTGTTCATTTTCTTTCTGCTTTTACTGCTTTCATCATCAAGATCATAACCAAGTAAAATTTCAAGAATATCGAAAAACCGGAAAAAGTTTCTAAAGCCTAATTCACCCCCCCTCTTAGGCGTACTCTGAAATTACAATTGGCATCAGAGCAGGTTAAGGTAACCTGTTCCTAACGATTCAGTATGGCTTCTGCTAGCACCAACCCGGTTTTCAAAGATGGTGGAAGTAGTAATAAACCACCACTGTTTTCTAGAGAATATTTTGATTTCTGGAAAATCAGAATGAAGGCACATCTTGAATCCCAAGGAGAAGGTATATGGGAAGCAATCGAAGAAGGACCACACAATCCAGTAAATATGGTCAATGGCGTTTAAACCGCAAAGTTGAAAAGCACGTATGATGAAGACGATAAGAAAAAGATTCTTAATGAAAAGAAAGCAATCAACATACTCCAAAGCGCTCTTAGTATGGACGAGTTCTTCCGTGTATCACAATGTAGGTCGACAAAGGAGATATGGGACACCTTGGTGGAAATGCATGAAGGAACCGCAGAAGTAAAAAGATCAAGACTCAACACGTTAAGTCAGGAATACGAAATGTTCCATATGCAGCCCGGTGAATCTATTGTTGCCTTACAAAAGAGATTCGTTCATCTAACAAATCACTTGATTGCTCTCGAGAAGACCTTCACCAATGATGATCTCAACCTGAAAGTCCTAAGATCCTTAACAAGAGAATGGCAACCGAAAGTGACCGCTATTTCGGAAAAGAAGAGTCTCTCAATGATGACATCCGCATCCTTATTTGGCAAACTTCAAGAGGACGAATTAGAACTTGGAAGACTCGAGAAGCACGAAAATCAAGAAAATAAGTCCAAAGGAATTGCCTTGAAGATTGACACAAAGGATGACAAAGACAACGAGACTTCCGAAGATGAAAATTTCATGCTTCTTGTAAAGAAGCTTGGTAAGTTTTTTAATAATAATAAAAATTCCTCTTTTCCTAAAAAGAATGGACATTTCAGGAAAAAGGATGTATCCACATCGAATCAAGAAGTCACATGTTACGAATATGGGAATCAAGGTCACATAAAGCCGGATTACCCGAAACTTGCAAAGAAAGGAGGATTCAAAGGCAAGAAGGATTTCAAAAATAAAAAGGCTTATGTTGCTTGGGACGATAATGAGATAAGTTCATCATCGGAATCGGAAAGGATAAATGTGCAAATGTGGCTCTTATGACATCACATCACTCTGATGAAGAAATTGATGAGGTTAGTAACGATTTTTCTATTTATGATAATGATGCACAAGAAGTCATAGATGAACTTCTAAAAGAATGCAAGACTTTGTATAAAAGCATCTCATCCCAAAAGAAAAGAATTTCATCTTTAGAAGAACAAAATACTGCTTTTATAAAAAATATTGAAAATGAAAAACAAAAATTGATGTATGAAAAACAAAGTCTTGTATGCAAAAATTGTGAATCCTTATCTTTTCAAATTGTTCAACTTAAAAGAGTTTTGGAAAGATACGAAAAAGGTCAAATTGGCTTGGAGGAAATTCTTAGGCACCAAAGATATCCTAATGATAAAAGTGGACTAGGATATTCTAAGTTTTCCAAACCAAGCACAAATGAAACCATTTTTTGTGAAAGCAAGTAAACAAGTTGTTAAAGAAAAGGCAAAAAATTCTAAAATTATGCATCAAAGTCATAAAAAGAAAAGAATCATTAAGAAAAAGAATTATGTTCCTAGATATAGAAGTCATGTTCAACCTACTTGTTTTTATTGTGGAATCAAAGGCCATACACCTAATGCTTGCTATGTGCGCAACATTGGTGTTGCTAAAGGGCATTATGTGTGGGTTGAAAAGGGTACTAACTATCAAGGACCCAAAGAAATTTGGGTACCTAACAATACTTGATTTTGTGTTGTAGGTATGCTTGAAGACAACTTCTAATCAATGGTATCTTTATAGCGTTTGTTCGAAGCATATGACGAGAGATATAAACAAATCTTCAAGTCTATCATTAAAGGCCAAAGGATACGTTACTTACGGTGATGATAATAAAGGAAAAATTCTTGGAGTTGGAACCGTTGGTGCACCTCCATGTACAATCATCGAAGACGTTCTTTATGTGGAAGTCCTTAAACACAACCTACTTAGCATAAGTCAATTGTGTGACAAAGGGTTCCGAATCAACTTCACAAAGGATGAATGTTTGATAGAACATGAAGTCACCCATGACATCTTGCTAAAAGGTAAAAGATTTAATAATATTTTTATGATCTCTTTTGATGACTCTTCCTTAAAGGTAAAATGTCTAATGGCGAACAACAACGAGGCGTGGCTTTGGCATAAAAGATTTGCTCGCATTCACATGGAGCATTTACACAAGTTGATAAAGCATGATCTAGTTGTTGGTCTTCCGAAGATAAAATTCATCAAGGATAAGTTATGCGATGCATGTCAAAAGGGGAAACAGACTAAGACAACTTTCAAATCTAAGCAAGTGGTTTCTACATCAAGACCACTTCAATTGTTGCACATGGATCTTTTTGGTCCATCGAGAACAAAAAGCTTCGGAGGTAGTCTTTATGCTTTAGTTATTGTTGATGATTTCTCTTGATACACATGGACATTGTTTTTAGTGCAGAAAAATGATGCTTTCAAAGCATTCAAGAAGTATGCGAAGCAAATTCAAAACAAGAAGTCACTCAACATAGCCTCTATAAGAAGCGACCATGGTGGAGAATTCCAAAATTTAGATTTTGAAGATTTTTGCGAGGAGCATGGAATTTCTCACAGTTTTTCCGCACCAAGGACTCCTCAACAGAACGGTGTCGTAGAACGAAAGAAATGGTCACTGGTGGATCTTGCTAGAATAATGCTTAGCGACTCGAATCTTCCTAAACATTTATGGGCAGAGGCGGTTAGCACGACGTGTTTCGTAAGCAACCGTATCAATATTCGACCAATTCTCAAGAAGACTCCGTATGAGCTGTTCAAGGGTAGGAAACCAAACATAGCATTTTTCCACATATTTGGATGCAAATGTTTTGTTCTCAACAACATTAAGGACAATCTCAGTATGTTTGATGAGAAGTCCGACGAAGGTATATTTCTTGGTTACTCTCTTTCTAGTAGAGCTTTTAGAATTTTTAATAAAAGAACTCTTACTATTGAAGAATCCATTCATGTTTCTTTTGATGAGACTAACCCCTCGAAAGAGGATAATATTATTGTGGATGATGATGATGATATAGTAGGTACTTCATAACAACAAGAAAATACCTCAAAGGATCAAGCAATACCACAAGAAGATGTCACTCAAATCATTGAAGAACATCAAGATCTTCCGAAGGAATGGAGAACGCATAGAGATCACCCGATAGATAAAGTTATTGGTGATATTAGCCAAGGCGTTGCAACTCGACTTAATCTTAAGGATGCTTGTCTCAACATGGCTTTTGTGTCTTAAATTGAACCAACCAAGATTGATGAAGCCTTAGGTGACGACCAATGGATTGTAGCGATGCAAGAATAACTCAATCAATTTGAAAGGAATCAAGTCTGGAGTCTTGTACCAAGACCGGACCATAAGCACATCATAGAAACGAGATGGGTGTTTAAGAATAAACTTGACGAGAATGGGATCATAGTTTGTAACAAAGCAAGATTGGTCGCACAAGGCTACAACCAGGAGGAAGGAATTGAGTTTGATGAAACGTTCACTCCGGTAGCAAGATTAGAAGCAATTAGATTGTTACTTGCTTATGCTTGTTCTATGAATTTTCAGTTTTTCCAGATGGATGTCAAAAGCGCTTTCCTGAATGGATACATCAATGAAGAAGTCTACATCAAATAACCTTCGGGTTTTGAAGACTTGAAGAATCCCTCGCATGTTTACAAATTGAAAAAGGCACTCTATAGACTGAAACAAGCACCAAGAGCATGGTATGACCGCCTTAGCAATTTCTTATGTGAAAAGGGATTTACAAAAGGAAAAGGTGACAAGATGCTGTTCATAAAGAAGATCAAGGGTAACACCTTATTAGTTCAAGTCTATGTCGACGACATCATCTTCAGATCAACAAACAAAGAACTTTGCGAAGAATTTTCACTTATGATGCAAGGAGAATTCGAGATGTCCATGATGGGAAAATTGAACTATTTTCTTGGACTACAAATCAAGCAAACAAAGGATGGCATCTTCCTCAACCAATCCAAGTACTGCAAGGAATTGTTGAAGAAATTCGATATGGATAATTGCAAGGTGATGTCCACTCCTATGGGATCCGGAACGTACGTTGATCAAGATGAATCCAGTACTCCAATTGATATTACAAAATATCGAGGTATGATCGGTTCATTATTATATTTGACGGCAAGCCATCCTGACATTATGGCATTTGTTTGTGTGCACGCTTTCAAGCAAGTCCGAAGGTATCACATCTCACCGTCGTGAAGAGAATTATAAAGTATCTCAAAGGGACAACGAACGTCGGATTATGGTATCCAAAAGGTAGTACTTATTCTTTAATTGGTTATTCTGACGCTGATTATGCAGGATGTAAGACCGATAGAAAAATCACGAGTGGTACATGTCACATTCTCGGGAATGCACTAGTGTCATGGGCCTGCAAGAAGCAAGCGTGTGTGGCACTCAGTACAGCCGAAGCGGAATATATTGCAGCAGGAAGTTGCTGTGCACAAATTCTATGGCTCAAGCAATAACTCCTTGATTACGGTGTAGATCTCGGTTGCATTCCTCTTCGATGTGATAATACAAGTGCCATCAATATTACAAAGAACCCGGTCATGCATTCAAGGACAAAGCATATAGATATCCAGCATCACTTCCTTCGAGATCACGTACTAAACAGAGATGCAGATGTTACTTTTGTCAATACACACAATCAACTCGCCGACATCTTCACCAAACCATTGGCGAAAGAACCATTCTTCAAAATTCGATGAGAACTTGGGATTCTTGATGAAGGTGATATCTGATCTTTTCTCTGGTTTATGTATGCATAATATATGTCTTTCATCTGTGTGCATTCTGTTTTAAGCATTTTTCCAAAATTCGCGTGTGTTAATCAATTAACCTATAGGGTTAACCGATTAACACTGTTGATTTTTCAATTCTGACTTAATTTTTTAATGTGTTAACCGATTAACCTATATGGTTAACCGATTAACACTGATACTTTTTTTTTTGGAAATTAAATTTTTAATGTGTTAACCGATTAACCTATATGGTTAACCGATTAACACTGTTAAAATGGTCAAAAATCAGAAACGAAAAATTAATTTAAATTTTGGAAAATTGTGTGTGGTAAACGTGTGTTTTATGTGTGGTCAATATTTTCTTAAATATCCAACTCAATATCCAAAGAACTCTTCTTCTTCTTCTTTGACTACATTTTTGGACTTCCAACCCACCTTAAAACCCACTCAAATATCTCTCCATATATATTGCCTTTACTTTACCCTCTCTTCCTTCTCTCAAAACCCTAACTCCTTCAAAGAACCCAGAACCCTCAGCATTTCTCAAACTTCATCCATGGCTTCATCTCACAAAGGCAAGGGAAGGTTACCAGAATATGACTCTGCATCTAAGGAAGACAACATTCCTATGGAAACTACCAAGAAACGCCGTATGGATTTCAAGGTTCGGGTCCATCATATTCTACCGGTAAAGTATGTAAACCTTAAGGTTTTCCTTCATCATCTTTTGATTTTCCTGCTTTACTCAAATTTCAAAAGATAGATAAGTTTGTTTCTGATTCTGGGAATTGCTACGATGCTTTGGTCAAAGCTTTTATGAATAAGTTATCTATGTACTTGAATGCCAACGATGAGCATATTATGGAAACCTCTGTTCGAGACTGCCTCTTGAAAGAGAATCTATCAGATGTTGCTGCGAAGTTGAAAATACCATCCTCTGGCTACTTTCTCCAGAAAGGGGTTAACCACGTGGAAGGACCGTGATCTAACTATGACAAGATGGAATACTACTACCAAATCTGCAGGTTTTTGAAGGAGATGATTGTAGCAAATCAACGGACTACTCGCATGTTATGTTATGCGAAGAATCTGACGGTTTCTGACCGAATGCTACATTATGTGATTTGCTATGTTCTGATTCCAAAGGATTCAAATCATGCTCAGATTAACGATTTGGAAATGCAACTTTTATTTGCAATCAAGAACAAGATCAGAGTGAACTGGATTCTTACGATCATGTACCATCTTCAACAACAACTTTCTCTCTCAACTCGACTTCCATATGCAAGGCTGGTTTCTAGAATCCTTGAGTTGATAGAATTGGACCTTAACCGGGAACCATCTACCAAGATGAAACCAACAACCAATGAGATAAATGAAATCACCATTGTGAAGAACACTGGAATTATTAAAGACGTTGACGTCACATATAAGTATGCGGGCGAATGATCAGCTTCCAACCAAGCCTATCCCATTCCCGAAGGAGGTATCACAAACGAGTTCCTCTACACCATTATGATGAACCAACATTGAGAAACCTCCCAGGCCATTGCTTCACATCATAACCTTATCCTTTCCTCCCAGCCTTCCAACCCCAGCATTGTTAAAGAAGAGGATGCAAAAGATGAAGGTAGTGAAGAAGAAGCAGAAGACGAGGATATGTCTGATGAAGGTGTTTAAGAAAATATGTGTTTCTGTTGTTTTTATTGCTTTTCTTTCCGGATAATGTTTAAGTTGTTAAGTTGTTAATTTCTTTTGTAACCGTACAATGTTTGTTGCATTTTTCTATGTGCTGCATTTTTATTTCGATCTATATTGCCGTGCTTGATTATATGCTATCATGTATGCCGATATTGCTTGTTTGGGTTTGAAAGCTCCTTCCTTTTTGCTAATGACAAAGGGGGAGAAGAGCTTGGCTGTCTAATATCTCTTTGTGCAGAATTGTTTTGCCTCTTTTTAGATAGGGGGAGTTGCTGGACATAGGGGGATAAGCAAGCCAAGAATGGAACCAAACATCGTCAAAGATATCGCACAGACTCAGTTGATTGTCATCATCAAAAAGGGGGAGAATGTAGAAGCACACTTCAATATCAAGATTTTGATGATGTCAACAAAAACTTAAGCTCATTCCATGATTTCAAAAAGTCAAGCTTTCAAAACTGATCAAGATCAAGACTATGGAATGTTGTCATGCAAATCAAGCATCATAGGCAAATGATTGAATACAACTTTCAAGATTTGGACTCAGGCTGTGGTATATAAATATTCACTCCTTTAAATTGATATACAAGTGTTCAACTAATTTATCATATCAACCTTTTGCATATGCATGGTTTTAAATCATTTGGAACTGGTATAACACTTTTAACTCAAATATTTTTCTGAGTTTTAACAGTGTTAACCGATTAACCATATGGGTTAATCGGTTAACGACCTCAAATTTTAAATTCTCAGGACTAACGTTCAAGTGTTAACCGATTAACCTATATGGTTAACCGATTAACACTGAACGAATTTTGAAAAATTGTTTCTTTTAAAATTCAATTTTTGTGTAATTGTTATACCTTTTCATTATTTGATTCATACACATTTATACCTTTTTGAAATGGTGTTTTGACTCATATAAATTCTGAAAATTTCAAATTGAAAAACACCTCCAATAATTTTCAAAATAATCATTCAATCAAATTCACTACTTTTCAAATGTTTTCAAAAAGTGTTCATACTGTTCATACCATTTCATATCCAGAATTTTTGAACACTTGTGTTGATATTGAAAAGTGAATTTTGATCAAAAGGAGAAGATCAATCTTTGTATTGATATTATTATATCACTCTCAAATTACAAAATTACAGAATTATTTCTATTGTGACTTGTGATCCAGGATTGTTGGACACAAGGGTTAGTGCTTGCAAGAGGATTGTTCTTGCACACTAAGTTGTTGAAATAGTTGTTAGATAGTAGGCCTCACCAGTTGATGGTGTGATAGGTTGTACATTCTAAAACTATAGTGAAATCTCTCTTTCATGTGGAAAGAGGAGTGGAGTACCTTCGGATTGTGAAGGGAACCACTATAAATCTCTGTGTTCATTTTCTTTCTGCTTTTACTGCTTTCATCATCAAGATCATAACCAAGTAAAATTTCAAGAATATCGAAAAACCGGAAAAAGTTTCTAAAGCCTAATTCACCCCCCCTCTTAGGCGTACTCTGAAATTACAATTGGCATCAGAGCAGGTTAAGGTAACCTGTTCCTAACGATTCAGTATGGCTTCTGCTAGCACCAACCCGGTTTTCAAAGATGGTGGAAGTAGTAATAAACCACCACTGTTTTCTAGAGAATATTTTGATTTCTGGAAAATCAGAATGAAGGCACATCTTGAATCCCAAGGAGAAGGTATATGGGAAGCAATCGAAGAAGGACCACACAATCCAGTAAATATGGTCAATGGCGTTTAAACCGCAAAGTTGAAAAGCACGTATGATGAAGACGATAAGAAAAAGATTCTTAATGAAAAGAAAGCAATCAACATACTCCAAAGCGCTCTTAGTATGGACGAGTTCTTCCGTGTATCACAATGTAGGCCGACAAAGGAGATATGGGACACCTTGGTGGAAATGCATGAAGGAACCGCAGAAGTAAAAAGATCAAGACTCAACACGTTAAGTCAGGAATACGAAATGTTCCATATGCAGCCCGGTGAATCTATTGTTGCCTTACAAAAGAGATTCGTTCATCTAACAAATCACTTGATTGCTCTCGGGAAGACCTTCACCAATGATGATCTCAACCTGAAAGTCCTAAGATCCTTAACAAGAGAATGGCAACCGAAAGTGACCGCTATTTCGGAAAAGAAGAGTCTCTCAATGATGACATCCGCATCCTTATTTGGCAAACTTCAAGAGGACGAATTAGAACTTGGAAGACTCGAGAAGCACGAAAATCAAGAAAATAAGTCCAAAGGAATTGCCTTGAAGATTGACACAAAGGATGACAAAGACAACGAGACTTCCGAAGATGAAAATTTCATGCTTCTTGTAAAGAAGCTTGGTAAGTTTTTTAATAATAATAAAAATTCCTCTTTTCCTAAAAAGAATGGACATTTCAGGAAAAAGGATGTATCCACATCGAATCAAGAAGTCACATGTTACGAATATGGGAATCAAGGTCACATAAAGCCGGATTACCCGAAACTTGCAAAGAAAGGAGGATTCAAAGGCAAGAAGGATTTCAAAAATAAAAAGGCTTATGTTGCTTGGGACGATAATGAGATAAGTTCATCATCGGAATCGGAAAGGATAAATGTGCAAATGTGGCTCTTATGACATCACATCACTCTGATGAAGAAATTGATGAGGTTAGTAACGATTTTTCTATTTATGATAATGATGCACAAGAAGTCATAGATGAACTTCTAAAAGAATGCAAGACTTTGTATAAAAGCATCTCATCCCAAAAGAAAAGAATTTCATCTTTAGAAGAACAAAATACTGCTTTTATAAAAAATATTGAAAATGAAAAACAAAAATTGATGTATGAAAAACAAAGTCTTGTATGCAAAAATTGTGAATCCTTATCTTTTCAAATTGTTCAACTTAAAAGAGTTTTGGAAAGATACGAAAAAGGTCAAATTGGCTTGGAGGAAATTCTTAGGCACCAAAGATATCCTAATGATAAAAGTGGACTAGGATATTCTAAGTTTTCCAAACCAAGCACAAATGAAACCATTTTTTGTGAAAGCAAGTAAACAAGTTGTTAAAGAAAAGGCAAAAAATTCTAAAATTATGCATCAAAGTCATAAAAAGAAAAGAATCATTAAGAAAAAGAATTATGTTCCTAGATATAGAAGTCATGTTCAACCTACTTGTTTTTATTGTGGAATCAAAGGCCATACACCTAATGCTTGCTATGTGCGCAACATTGGTGTTGCTAAAGGGCATTATGTGTGGGTTGAAAAGGGTACTAACTATCAAGGACCCAAAGAAATTTGGGTACCTAACAATACTTGATTTTGTGTTGTAGGTATGCTTGAAGACAACTTCTAATCAATGGTATCTTTATAGCGTTTGTTCGAAGCATATGACGAGAGATATAAACAAATCTTCAAGTCTATCATTAAAGGCCAAAGGATACGTTACTTACGGTGATGATAATAAAGGAAAAATTCTTGGAGTTGGAACCGTTGGTGCACCTCCATGTACAATCATCGAAGACGTTCTTTATGTGGAAGTCCTTAAACACAACCTACTTAGCATAAGTCAATTGTGTGACAAAGGGTTCCGAATCAACTTCACAAAGGATGAATGTTTGATAGAACATGAAGTCACCCATGACATCTTGCTAAAAGGTAAAAGATTTAATAATATTTTTATGATCTCTTTTGATGACTCTTCCTTAAAGGTAAAATGTCTAATGGCGAACAACAACGAGGCGTGGCTTTGGCATAAAAGATTTGCTCGCATTCACATGGAGCATTTACACAAGTTGATAAAGCATGATCTAGTTGTTGGTCTTCCGAAGATAAAATTCATCAAGGATAAGTTATGCGATGCATGTCAAAAGGGGAAACAGACTAAGACAACTTTCAAATCTAAGCAAGTGGTTTCTACATCAAGACCACTTCAATTGTTGCACATGGATCTTTTTGGTCCATCGAGAACAAAAAGCTTCGGAGGTAGTCTTTATGCTTTAGTTATTGTTGATGATTTCTCTTGATACACATGGACATTGTTTTTAGTGCAGAAAAATGATGCTTTCAAAGCATTCAAGAAGTATGCGAAGCAAATTCAAAACAAGAAGTCACTCAACATAGCCTCTATAAGAAGCGACCATGGTGGAGAATTCCAAAATTTAGATTTTGAAGATTTTTGCGAGGAGCATGGAATTTCTCACAGTTTTTCCGCACCAAGGACTCCTCAACAGAACGGTGTCGTAGAACGAAAGAAATGGTCACTGGTGGATCTTGCTAGAATAATGCTTAGCGACTCGAATCTTCCTAAACATTTATGGGCAGAGGCGGTTAGCACGACGTGTTTCGTAAGCAACCGTATCAATATTCGACCAATTCTCAAGAAGACTCCGTATGAGCTGTTCAAGGGTAGGAAACCAAACATAGCATTTTTCCACATATTTGGATGCAAATGTTTTGTTCTCAACAACATTAAGGACAATCTCAGTATGTTTGATGAGAAGTCCGACGAAGGTATATTTCTTGGTTACTCTCTTTCTAGTAGAGCTTTTAGAATTTTTAATAAAAGAACTCTTACTATTGAAGAATCCATTCATGTTTCTTTTGATGAGACTAACCCCTCGAAAGAGGATAATATTATTGTGGATGATGATGATGATATAGTAGGTACTTCATAACAACAAGAAAATACCTCAAAGGATCAAGCAATACCACAAGAAGATGTCACTCAAATCATTGAAGAACATCAAGATCTTCCGAAGGAATGGAGAACGCATAGAGATCACCCGATAGATAAAGTTATTGGTGATATTAGCCAAGGCGTTGCAACTCGACTTAATCTTAAGGATGCTTGTCTCAACATGGCTTTTGTGTCTTAAATTGAACCAACCAAGATTGATGAAGCCTTAGGTGACGACCAATGGATTGTAGCGATGCAAGAATAACTCAATCAATTTGAAAGGAATCAAGTCTGGAGTCTTGTACCAAGACCGGACCATAAGCACATCATAGAAACGAGATGGGTGTTTAAGAATAAACTTGACGAGAATGGGATCATAGTTTGTAACAAAGCAAGATTGGTCGCACAAGGCTACAACCAGGAGGAAGGAATTGAGTTTGATGAAACGTTCACTCCGGTAGCAAGATTAGAAGCAATTAGATTGTTACTTGCTTATGCTTGTTCTATGAATTTTCAGTTTTTCCAGATGGATGTCAAAAGCGCTTTCCTGAATGGATACATCAATGAAGAAGTCTACATCAAATAACCTTCGGGTTTTGAAGACTTGAAGAATCCCTCGCATGTTTACAAATTGAAAAAGGCACTCTATAGACTGAAACAAGCACCAAGAGCATGGTATGACCGCCTTAGCAATTTCTTATGTGAAAAGGGATTTACAAAAGGAAAAGGTGACAAGATGCTGTTCATAAAGAAGATCAAGGGTAACACCTTATTAGTTCAAGTCTATGTCGACGACATCATCTTCAGATCAACAAACAAAGAACTTTGCGAAGAATTTTCACTTATGATGCAAGGAGAATTCGAGATGTCCATGATGGGAAAATTGAACTATTTTCTTGGACTACAAATCAAGCAAACAAAGGATGGCATCTTCCTCAACCAATCCAAGTACTGCAAGGAATTGTTGAAGAAATTCGATATGGATAATTGCAAGGTGATGTCCACTCCTATGGGATCCGGAACGTACGTTGATCAAGATGAATCCAGTACTCCAATTGATATTACAAAATATCGAGGTATGATCGGTTCATTATTATATTTGACGGCAAGCCATCCTGACATTATGGCATTTGTTTGTGTGCACGCTTTCAAGCAAGTCCGAAGGTATCACATCTCACCGTCGTGAAGAGAATTATAAAGTATCTCAAAGGGACAACGAACGTCGGATTATGGTATCCAAAAGGTAGTACTTATTCTTTAATTGGTTATTCTGACGCTGATTATGCAGGATGTAAGACCGATAGAAAAATCACGAGTGGTACATGTCACATTCTCGGGAATGCACTAGTGTCATGGGCCTGCAAGAAGCAAGCGTGTGTGGCACTCAGTACAGCCGAAGCGGAATATATTGCAGCAGGAAGTTGCTGTGCACAAATTCTATGGCTCAAGCAATAACTCCTTGATTACGGTGTAGATCTCGGTTGCATTCCTCTTCGATGTGATAATACAAGTGCCATCAATATTACAAAGAACCCGGTCATGCATTCAAGGACAAAGCATATAGATATCCAGCATCACTTCCTTCGAGATCACGTACTAAACAGAGATGCAGATGTTACTTTTGTCAATACACACAATCAACTCGCCGACATCTTCACCAAACCATTGGCGAAAGAACCATTCTTCAAAATTCGATGAGAACTTGGGATTCTTGATGAAGGTGATATCTGATCTTTTCTCTGGTTTATGTATGCATAATATATGTCTTTCATCTGTGTGCATTCTGTTTTAAGCATTTTTCCAAAATTCGCGTGTGCTAATCAATTAACCTATAGGGTTAACCGATTAACACTGTTGATTTTTCAATTCTGACTTAATTTTTTAATGTGTTAACCGATTAACCTATATGGTTAACCGATTAACACTGATACTTTTTTTTTTTGGAAATTAAATTTTTAATGTGTTAACCGATTAACCTATATGGTTAACCGATTAACACTGTTAAAATGGTCAAAAATCAGAAACGAAAAATTAATTTAAATTTTGGAAAATTGTGTGTGGTAAACGTGTGTTTTATGTGTGGTCAATATTTTCTTAAATATCCAACTCAATATCCAAAGAACTCTTTTTCTTCTTCTTTGACTACATTTTTGGACTTCCAACCCACCTTAAAACCCACTCAAATATCTCTCCATATATATTGCCTTTACTTTACCCTCTCTTCCTTCTCTCAAAACCCTAACTCCTTCAAAGAACCCAGAACCCTCAGCATTTCTCAAACTTCATCCATGGCTTCATCTCACAAAGGCAAGGGAAGGTTACCAGAATATGACTCTGCATCTAAGGAAGACAACATTCCTATGGAAACTACCAAGAAACGCCGTATGGATTTCAAGGTTCGGGTCCATCATATTCTACCGGTAAAGTATGTAAACCTTAAGGTTTTCCTTCATCATCTTTTGATTTTCCTGCTTTACTCAAATTTCAAAAGATAGATAAGTTTGTTTCTGATTCTGGGAATTGCTACGATGCTTTGGTCAAAGCTTTTATGAATAAGTTATCTATGTACTTGAATGCCAACGATGAGCATATTATGGAAACCTCTGTTCGAGACTGCCTCTTGAAAGAGAATCTATCAGATGTTGCTGCGAAGTTGAAAATACCATCCTCTGGCTACTTTCTCCGGAAAGGGGTTAACCACGTGGAAGGACCGTGATCTAACTATGACAAGATGGAATACTACTACCAAATCTGCAGGTTTTTGAAGGAGATGATTGTAGCAAATCAACGGACTACTCGCATGTTATGTTATGCGAAGAATCTGACGGTTTCTGACCGAATGCTACATTATGTGATTTGCTATGTTCTGATTCCAAAGGATTCAAATCATGCTCAGATTAACGATTTGGAAATGCAACTTTTATTTGCAATCAAGAACAAGATCAGAGTGAACTGGATTCTTACGATCATGTACCATCTTCAACAACAACTTTCTCTCTCAACTCGACTTCCATATGCAAGGCTGGTTTCTAGAATCCTTGAGTTGATAGAATTGGACCTTAACCGGGAACCATCTACCAAGATGAAACCAACAACCAATGAGATAAATGAAATCACCATTGTGAAGAACACTGGAATTATTAAAGACGTTGACGTCACATATAAGTATGCGGGCGAATGATCAGCTTCCAACCAAGCCTATCCCATTCCCGAAGGAGGTATCACAAACGAGTTCCTCTACACCATTATGATGAACCAACATTGAGAAACCTCCCAGGCCATTGCTTCACATCATAACCTTATCCTTTCCTCCCAGCCTTCCAACCCCAGCATTGTTAAAGAAGAGGATGCAAAAGATGAAGGTAGTGAAGAAGAAGCAGAAGACGAGGATATGTCTGATGAAGGTGTTTAAGAAAATATGTGTTTCTGTTGTTTTTATTGCTTTTCTTTCCGGATAATGTTTAAGTTGTTAAGTTGTTAATTTCTTTTGTAACCGTACAATGTTTGTTGCATTTTTCTATGTGCTGCATTTTTATTTCGATCTATATTGCCGTGCTTGATTATATGCTATCATGTATGCCGATATTGCTTGTTTGGGTTTGAAAGCTCCTTCCTTTTTGCTAATGACAAAGGGGGAGAAGAGCTTGGCTGTCTAATATCTCTTTGTGCAGAATTGTTTTGCCTCTTTTTAGATAGGGGGAGTTGCTGGACATAGGGGGAGAAGCAAGCCAAGAATGGAACCAAACATCGTCAAAGATATCGCACAGACTCAGTTGATTGTCATCATCAAAAAGGGGGAGAATGTAGAAGCACACTTCAATCTCAAGATTTTGATGATGTCAACAAATACTTAAGCTCATTCCATGATTGCAAAAAGTTAAGCTTTCAAAACTGATCAAGATCAAGACTATGGAATATTGTTATGCAAATCAAGCATCACAGGAAAATGATCGAATACAACTTTCAAGATTTGGACTCAGGCTGTGGTATATCAATATTAACTCCTTTAAATTGATATACAAGTGTTCAACTAATTTATCATATCAACCTTTTGCATATGCATGGTTTTAAATCATTTGGAACTGGTATAACACTTTTAACTCAAATATTTTTCTGAGTTTTAACAGTGTTAACCGATTAACCATATGGGTTAATCGGTTAACGACCTCAAATTTTAAATTCTCAGGGCTAACGTTCAAGTGTTAACCGATTAACCTATATGGTTAACCGATTAACACTGAACGAATTTAGAAAAATTGTTTCTTTTAAAATTCAAATTTTGTGTAATTGTTATACCTTTTCATTATTTGATTCATACACATTTATACCTTTTTGAAATGGTGTTTTGACTCATATAAATTCTGAAAATTTCAAACTGAAAAACACCTCCAATAATTTTCAAAATAATCATTCAATCAAATTCACTACTTTTCAAATATTTTCAAAAAGTGTTCATACTGTTCATACCATTTCATATCCAGAATTTTTGAACACTTGTGTTGATATTGAAAAGTGAATTTTGATCAAAAGGAGAAGATCAATCTTTGTATTGATATTATTATATCACTCTCAAATTACAAAATTACAGAATTATTTCTATTGTGACTTGTGATCCAGGATTGTTGGACACAAGGGTTAGTGCTTGCAAGAGGATTGTTCTTGCACACTAAGTTGTTGAAATAGTTGTTAGATAGTAGGCCTCACCGGTTGATGGTGTGATAGGTTGTAGATTCTAAAACTATAGTGAAATCTCTCTTTCATGTGGAAAGAGGAGTGGAGTACCTTCGGATTGTGAAGGGAACCACTATAAATCTCTGTGTTCATTTTCTTTATGCTTTTACTGCTTTCATCATCAAGATCATAACCAAGTAAAATTTCAAGAATGTCGAAAAACCAAAAAAAGTTTCTAAAGCCTAATTCACCCCCTCTTAGGCGTACTCTGAACTTACATCTATATCATACTAGTTCCAGGAACTAAGTCGATCACAAACTCCACTTCACGTTTCGACGGTAAATCACTTATCTCATCAGGAAAAACCTCCGGACAATCACAAATAATTGGCACACCACCAACTTCTCCACTTTATTAACACTCAAAGTTTCCATCAAAATAAACATCTCAGCACCATCCTATACTGACTCACCAAAACAATCTATAAGCACTTAGCTTAACTTAAAACAATTCACTGCACACGCCATCTAAGCTTGCAAGACATGTCTATCCCAACCAACATGACTCCGCCTACTATCAACAAGAGATTAAGGGTGATCAGTTCCTCAATTTGCCAATAGACAGCCGGAAATCATGATCGGGCATAAACCATCTTTACCAAACCATAAGAGTGTTCAACAACATACTGAGCCGCCACTCCACACTTGCAGCATCCTGGAGAAGCACAAGCTTCTCCCCCACTTGTTTCATTTCCACTTCTGTAAACAAAGGTTAGAAAATAAACATGTACCGACAGTGTTTTCACACACATGTCGCATACAAGGGAACAAATAACATTATACAACTTGGCCGGACGGACCGACCTGCTCTGATACCACTAATGTAACACCCTTTTCTACCCCACAATTAAAAGGCACATTTATTCAAAGTCATCAGAGTAAAATGTTAAACTCAATAATAAATCACCTCAAAGGGCGTACATTTCTCAAAGCTCAAAATAAGTCAATGTTCCGTGTATAACGGGTTTTCCCAAAAGATATCAAAATTTGCTCAAAGGCAGCGGAACTCAAAGGCATAATCCAAGGTTTTCCTTATACGGAAAGATAATAAAAATAATTCAAATAAAACATAGTTTAACTCAAAGACCCCAACGTGATGTTACACTATTAGAGAAAGACCCTCTAAGTTAATCAAAAGGCCAACGACGCAAAACTGCAAAAGTCCTCAATGGCATCCATAGCTAAACCTGGTCATCTGCACGTTACCCACGTGGAGGTAACATTCAAACAGGCAGGGTGAGTAAAATGATTTATAATAATCAATGTATGAAAATCAACATATAAAATGGCGTCATAGTCATATTTAACATCATCATATTCATCAATAGGCCTCCAAGGCCACAACATCATAAATTATTCCAAATCACTCATAAATGCAAATGCAACAAGACTCAATGCATGTGGTACCAATCATCACATCGCGATGGACACTGGGCTATCAACCCTCCATAGATCCCCATCAATAGGATCGAGTCTACTAGAGAACCGGAGCACATCAAAACACTTCACATCCGCATAATGGGATTGAATCCAAACTAATCAAGGTCCTGAGCCGAAGTCCGGATGCACATGAATGCATGATGCACACGTCATAAATTATCCTTATAATAACATCATAGGTACATCATCATTCATCATAATCATCATCATCAAAATCATATCAGCATAGCTCATCATAATAATCATCATCATACATCATGTCATCATAGCTTATCACAATAATCATCATCATACATCATGTCATCGTAGCTCATCATAATAATCATCATCATCATCATCATATACACATAACATAGAATTCACATTTATACTCATGTTAATTCATCATATTATCACATATTAATCACATAGAATTCATAATTATACTCATGGTAATCATCATATTATCACATATTAATCACATGGAATTCCCAGTTATACTCATGCTAATTCATCACAGAAATCACAGAATCAAACATCAAGGCATCACTACACACAATCAACATTCTTGAAATTCTGCTACATTCGCTAGCATGTTCGCTAGGCGAGTTTGGGGCGAGTTTCTTCTCTATGCGAAGGATTCTTCGCTAGGCGAGTCTGGGAACAACACTGTTCGCTGTGCGAAGCATTCTTCGCTAGCCGAATAGTGCGTTGACAGAAAATTCTGCTACGCACCAGAACTTAATTCAACCCAAGAGTCCACACGATTCACTTCTCCAATGCCCCCAAAACATCCCTAAATCATGCCTAAGGTCTTATTCACGCCCTAAATCACAAATTCCTTACAATTACCCTGCAGGCATCAGATTTACTCACTATCTAATATTCCTATCTCTTCAGGGTTAGACAAATAACAAATCATGGTTTTGGCCACGAAGGCCTAACTTTCCCTTTTCCCCAATGAATTCCACGGTTAGATTCACAATAATAGATTTAGGCCACGAAGGCCAAAGATCACTAATTCTCATATCCACCCTAAAAACCCTTAAACCTTAAATCGACCTTAAATACATTGAAAGTTACACATGGAAAATCATGAAGGTAATACTCCCCATACCTTAATTGTCGATCAAGGTCTTCTCAAATATTTCAGGGAACCTTTTAAAGCTCTTGCCTCCAATTTTCCTCCTCAGAGCTCTGGCCTCAATTTTTTTCACGGTCTAACAAATGAATCCTAATCTCTTCACAATTTCCTTTTTGTTAAACCTAGTCTTGGGCCTCACAATTGAGCTTTTCCCAACTTACCCTCACTAACTCCTCTTAAATATCCAATTTGCTCTTATTTCACTTATATTTATTTTAATTAATAATAATACTAATATATTCATATTATATACTATTAATTAAATAAATAACCCAAAAATACATAATTCTCAATAACTCCACAAAACCACCAAAAATCACTGAAATACGAATATTTTTATTTAAATAAATTAAATAAATATTTCAATTAAATTTGGGGTGTTACAGATGGAACTGTGGCTTTTGATGCCGGAGAGGTCCATGGATTCCGGTGGTTCCCTCATGAGAGTTATGGGTTTCGTCCGCGGGGACCTTTCCCCGGATGTGCCAGGGAGAACTCCCGGGCACTTCCTCGGTATTGCCTTTTCAGCCTAGAGGTTCTGACAAGCTTCAATTGTGAAGTTGAAGCCTCTTTGGCAGCTTTTTATTTCGTTGATACCGCCTCCACGGGGTCCTTGTCATATGATTCTTCCCTTTGTATTTGGGGGAAACCATATATCCCCTAGGTTCAGTCCTCTTGTCGGAGATCTTTTCCTCCTTCTCTAGATCCAACACCTTCCATTTTTGCCTCTTGCTCCCCTTCTGGCTCATGGGTGCCACCCACTTACCCTGTGGAGTGTCTGACAGCGACACAAAATTTTTGGGTCGCGCCTGCTGAAACAACTTCCTGTATTCTTCGTTTCGACGAGGAACATCATTATGGTCAAACACAAACCTTGGGACTAGTGGCTTACTATCTTGCAGTGCCACTTTCCTACCCACTTCATACTTCTCAGCAGCCTTTTCATCAAAGACGACGTTGCATCTCAGGCATAACACAACCTTCGACCCGCTCACCCTACATTTATCTTAGAAATCCTTCAGAGTTTTGCCAACTTGAGGGTAAACTACCTTGAGTTTCTCCTCAGGCTTCTTGTCGAGACCATCAGTAGTCTCGACCACCATGCATTCAAAAGCTTCGATTGTTAAGTGCTCTTTGGGACCCTCAGTAGTCTCAACCATCACACAATCATACAACTCAGATTATAAGGCTTCTTCAACCTTCAGAGGGTCCATGTCAACTTGCATCTTTGGCCTTTCACCAAATTGAAGTCGGCCTTCCTTCAAAGTTTTCTGCACCAAATCCCTAAAAAGAACACATTTAGATGTCTTATGACCAAAGAAATTATGAAATTTACAAAATCCTCTTTTCTTCTTTTGTTCTAAAGGGGAATCTTTTTCCCCAAGAGGGACAATAATCTGGCCGTCTTTAACTAATAAATAAAATATTTTGTCACACTTAGATACATCAAAAGTATACGTTTTTGCAACATATTTATCTGTTTTTTTCAATTTCGACTGGATTTTTTCCATTTGATGGTTTTAATAATTTACATGTGTACGGAGGCCCTGGTTTGAGTTCAACCACGTTAACCTCGCTTTCTTCGACGAGATCCTCATTGTTAGAAGAGAATTCATCAGCGGTCACGTATGAAACTTTCTCTTTCTTGTGGTATTTGTTAGCCTGGGTTTTTTCATTTTTTAAGCGTTCGACCTGTCGGACCCTATCAGCTAGTTGCGCCATATCTCTGAGATATTGCGTGTCTAAATTTTTCCTGATTGAATAGTCTAGGCTGCCAGCCGTCATCTCGACTATCTCATGTTCAGGGACTTGCGTGAAGCATCGCGCATTCAAAAGTCTAAGCCTGTTAAGATATTGGTCCACCGACTCTGTGGCCTTTCATTTGACACTGGCTAACTCTTTCAGACTAATTTTCGATTGTCCTATGTAAAACTGTTCATGAAACAACCTTTCTAATTGTGCCCAGGTATGGACAGACTGTGGGGGTAACGTGGTAAACCAAGTAAACACATTCTTTGTGAGGGAACTTGGGAAATACTTCATTTTCAAGTCCTTTTTGTTTACTATGTCACCAGCTTCAGTTTGATATTTGGAAACATGTTAGACGATGGACTCTTCGGTCTCTCCAGAGAATCTGGTGAACTTTGGAACCTTCCATCCCCTAGGTAGCTTTGTTTGCAAAACAATGTCTGTAGTGGGGACATATATGTTGACCGTCGAAGACGGGGTTCGCTCCATTGCAAACTATAATTCGTTTCACCATAGCTTCTGAGTTTGGTTCGCCAGCCATGGCTTCGTGTCGAACCTGTCTGACCACATAATCTGGGTCTTGGTTCCTATGAATTAAAACAACGGGAGGCCTTTGGGCCACCTGTTGCACCCCAAATTTGTCCTACCTTTACATAGTTTCTAGTGCCACTTTATTTCGAATGAATAAAATGACACAATTGGCAAGAGATCGTGTGTAAGGAGTTGTGAGTGTGAGAGGTCGAGAGTTCGAATCCCACCTTCTTCACTTTTTGTTTTTTCTTTTATTTTTATTCTAACTTTTCTATTTTCATAAAAAATAACAAAAATAGTTTTTTTATTATTTAATTATTATTTTCGTATTTTATTTAAATTATTTTTTAAAAAATATTATTTTTTCACTTTTTTTCCTATTATTCATAAAAACATCCAAAAATCATAAAATTAAAAATATTAGAAAATATTTTATTCTTTTTATAATATTTTTAATGTTTAGTATAAATAAATAGAATTTTAAGTTTATTTTAAATTGTTTAAATTTTATTTAGTTTTAACTAATTATTTAAGTTGGGCTTTAAAGTGGGCATTAGGTTAGAGCTAACCCTAATTTATTACCTATATAAACATAAGTGATGGGAGGAAACTTGATTAACATCAGTGTTGCACCCCAAATTTGTCCTACCTTTACATAGTTTCTAGTGCCACTTTATTTTGAATGAATAAAATGGCACAATTGGCAAGAGACCGTGTGTAAGGAGTTGTGAGTGTGAGAGGTCGAGAGTTCAAATCCCACCTTTTTCACTTTTTGTTTTTCTTTTATTTTTGTTCTAACTTTTCTATTTTTCATAAAAAAAAATAACAAAAATAGTTTTTTTAATTATTTAATTATTATTTTCGTATTTTATTTAAATTATTTTTTTAAAAATATTATTTTTCACTTTTTTCCATATTATTCATAAAAAACATCAAAAAATCAAAAAATTAAAAATATTAGAAAATATTTTATTATATTTAGTAAATAAATAGAGTTTTAAGTTGTTTTAAGTTTGTTTTAATTTAGTTTTGACTAATTCTTTAAGTTGGGCTTTAAAGTGGGAATTAGGTTAGAGCTAACCCTAATTTGTTACCTATATAAACATAAGTGATGGGAGGAAACTTCATTCACATCAGAAAATCAAGAACAGGTCATCAGAAAAGGAGACAAAAAGAAAAACGGCGGTCGTCAAGATCCGGAGGTTCAAAAGAGTTTCGAAGCTCATCATCATCACCTCCATTTGAGAAAGAGGAAAAGAGATCCAAAGAAGTTCGTCGAGAACCATTGCCGCCGGCGAAGAACAAGCGAAAGCATCACCAATCGGCAACTGAAATGTAAGCTTTTATGTTATCCCAATTAAAACCTCTTCCAAATAATTAAACTCTCATTTCATTTTTTAAACCTTTTCTTTTTTTCTAACTAAAAACCCTTTTTGTGAATTATAACTAAAACCAGTTTTTGATTATAATTACAGTAAGTAAAAAACTTAAAACTTTTTCTTAATTAAAACACTAACCACTAATAATTTTTTTTAATAAATAAACAGTGTTTAAAACACTTTTATAGTTAAGTGAAAACATTTTTACTAACTTAAAATTAACCCAGTCCTAAAATTAAAACTTTTTTTTAAGTATTAAAATTAACATTTTTTTAAGTTTTAAAGATTAAAAATTAAAATATGTTAGAAAGGGTTAAAACTTTTTTCTAAAACTTTCTTTAAAATTTTAAAACTAACATTCTTTTAAAGTAAGACTAACGAACCTTTTTTTTTTATGTAAACTTCTTCTTTAAAAAAAAAAAACTTATGATTAGAGTTTTTTTTAATTTAAGACTTTCTCTTTTAAAAATTAAAATTAAAATTAAAACTTTCTAAAGATAAAAAGTTAAAACTAAAGTTTTGTTTATTTAAAAATTAAAACCTTTTAAAATTAAGACTAAAATTTTAATAAAAAAAAATATAAAAATTAACAAAACAATAATAAAAATTCCAAATTGCATTTTCGTGTTTCTTTTAATATAAAATATGTTTGCCATATTTTCGTCTAACTTTTCACTAACGTTCTCTGTTTCTCTCCTCAGATTATACATAGATTATGATTCATATTTATTTTAATTTATTTTGTTCCATGGATGTAATTTACGCGAGGCCATGGTCGCGATTTATTTTGTTTTTGTTTTTTTTGGGATTTGTAATTTACGCGAGTGATCGTCGCGACGCTTTCTTTACTTTCCGCACTTTAATTTTGCCGTATAATATTTTGTCATGTTTGCATGTTTTACCGTTAGAATTCCCTCCGAAGGAATTAGGTCTAGTTGTTTGACCGCCGAGTCAATAACCCTAGTTTTAGCCGTCTCAAACCCTAATTAACCTAGGCGTCCCGCCGTGGACAAAAATACCCTTTACCCTAGTTTTAGGTCAAAGAGTCGCCGTACTTTGTTTTAGGGTTTCCCGCCGTGGAATCCCTAATTTCAACCCTAAATTTTTAATTAACAAATTCAACGTAGAAATAGGAGTTTCAAAGACTCCACATAAGCGTGTCCTTAAGATACGTTTATTCCCCATTGAAACCTTGACCACAGTCAAGACGTTTCTAACCTCCCTTTCGAGGGGAACTACGATTACTCTGATTCCATTCCCTATCCAGGATACGTAGGCACAAGATGCGACGTCTTGCCGAGTAAACTTAGGACTAACCCTTAGGTCTTTAGGTCACTCTATCCCTTAGCTCAATATATATTAAAGCAGATAATAAAATAAAAAAGCATACAATAAACAAAAGGTTCCTGTAGAGTACTACAGAAGTTTAGGGTGCTAGTACCTTCCCTAAGCTTAACCAACCCCTTACCTAGGTCTCTCCCCGCATTGTGTTTACGATGCAAAAATAGGTTTTTCCTCTTTTGACCTTTTCCTTCGGATAAATCAAAGAGCGGTTGTGAATTAAAAATTGTGATTCAAATTAATTAATAATTTGATATCCTATTTCCACCGCAACAGAAAATGGCGACTTCACTGGGGACCCTCCTAATTTTTAAGGGTTACCCCTATTTTGTTTATTGTATGATATTTTATTAATTATTTTTATATATCATTGTACCTTGTGGGGATACCTGTTATTGTGAGATAAGTCCTAACCCGGACTTGAGTGACCTTATTATAGGAAGGTGAGATATTCGACGAGGCTTGCCGGGAGTGAGTCCTGACCAAGTCAACTCGAGAATCACCGCTCAGTTGAGACCCTTTCGAAAATGGTTCGGTTGATCGAGTGCAGTCGTGAAAACTTTTACTATTTTCAATTGGAGTCTGTGATACTGGGGACCGTAGTACCTTAACACCACCTTGGCCTTATATAGGACGTAGTGCGGGAACTATGTGGGAGTAGTCCTACAATAGTTGCTACGCGATACTACACTCAAAAGAGGTTCTCTTGAGAATATTATCGACCTCCAAGTTAGTTGGAAAGTTGATAATATCCGAAAGATGGATTGATGACTTTGGGCACCGCTTTAGAACCTTGTTCTGCAGGTACAATTAACCTATAGTACTTACCTTTTGGGAAGGGTAGACCTTAACTCCATTCGCTGTCCTCTAACCTAGGACCTTTGTGTGTGTATTTGTGCTTTGCATCCATAAAGCATCATATCATTTCCAGTTTCAAGGAATTCAACAGTATTTTGCAAACTCAAAAAGGTCCTACATTTTAGAGTCAAGAAAAAATTCTTTCCAACTTTCCTAAAAAGGAATATTTGCAATCGACCGTTGAAATTCTTGGAACCATTACATGGCATTAGCATCACATTTTTGCATTGCATTTTCCCCTGGGTTTCTCATGTCCAGTTGTCTTTATCTCCCAGTGTTCCGTTGAGTCGTCAAGCAGATTCCTCGACACAGATATCAGACTAGAGCTAACTATAGACGCCAAATGTCAGAACAAGAGGAATATAATTCGGAGGTCCGAATGGAGATTGATGAGTTGAAAGCAGGCATGACCAGGCCTTTGTTTCTCATTGTTTGTATTTTCCTTATTTTATTAGCTATTTGCTTTCGAACTATGTTTGTACTTTTATATTGATGAACTGAGCATTGCAACTTTTGATTTAACTCATTTTATCTATTATTTTCATCTCTATGCTTTATCTTTCAAATATTTACTTTTTTCCGAATTTTTGGTATGCTAAGATTGGAGGGAGGATGACGAAAATGTTATACCCATAATTGCTGTCAGTATGCTTTCAATCAGACCTTGTTGACGATGTAAGGCATTATTTCAACTCCCAAACACTGGAGAAATAAGGAAGTTAATCCCTTGTTACCCCCTTCGAGCCTAAGAAGTTGGAGTTCCTTTCTTTACAAAAAAAAACCCGCAATTTTAACCTGGGGATGGGTAGTTCTCAGTTAACTCGGTTATGTGTTCATGCAATATACCTTTCATATAAAGGTCGCACTTACAATTTTCCTTCACACACAACAAACAAGTGTCGAAGATTATTTTTAAGTCAAAAACACCGATGATGGTTCACCGTAATCATTAAACCAGACAGTCATGTTTAAAAAAAAATCAAAAGAAAAAGCTCGCTAAGTCAAAACCTATGAAGGAGACTTAGGAAAAACTAGGGCATCCCGCTGACTGTAACTTTCAAAATAAACAGTTCAGGCAAAATTTAGGGATAATACAAAGAGGAGTTTTAAATCTTTACCCTGAAAATCCTCAATGTCAAAATGACCAAATATCATAAGGAAGTAGTGGCTGCTTTTCATAGGTCCATTGACTTCTGAACCATCATTGCTACCATCACTGCAATTCCTAATCTATACGAACCTGAATGCATAATAGGAGTTAACTGAGCATAGGACTGGAGATCATCATGTAGATGGGGTGGGTATAAATAAATTTTGAGCCTTTATCCTTTGTTTCATAAACCATGAACCAGACCATGTTACAACCCTCAAAAGACCTAATTGAAGCAAGGTTATTTTGAAAGTATACTACAACAAGGTTGCGTAACCTGACTCCAAAAGATCCTTGCGAATCATTTATTTTGGCAATACACTTTTATTTTAAACTTTGAGCGTCTTGAACCGTTGTGTTCTGACTAACGACTCATGTATTTTCCATCTTTCAAAAATAATTTTTCAAAAATCGCATTAACTTTGCATTACCATGTTTGTATGAATATTTTTGTTTGCAAACTGGCTTTCCTCTAAGGAATTTTCAAACAATGAGAAACTTGGTCAAGTGATCTTATCAGGGGCAAGTTCCTTTTACATCCTGTCAAAGAATCAGTTCAAGATTTGTTCAAGGCAATATCTTCTCAGATTTGGTTTATCCAGAGAATTGTTCAAGACTCAGACTGGGGCAAGCCCTCTGAGGATACAACAAAACAGTCGATTCCACGAATCAGACAGCTGAAGCAATTATCAATTCATTTGACCTGGGGCAGTTTACTTGCATAATCCCCAAGCAGTTATTCATCATTCCTACAGTGACTATCAACTTGATACAGTTTAACAGAATGACAGTGATCTCCGTGTTGAGGAATCAGTCCTCCAGTTTTGTCATCTCACAGAAAGAGTCGAGTCTTGTCGTCGACGTCTGCATTTGCATTTGATCATATGCCATAGCATAATTCCTATACATGTGCACATCTTGGGTGCTTTACTCCCCATTTACATTTCTATCTTGGGTGCTTTACTCCCCATTTACATTTTTATCTTGGGTGCTTTACTCCCCATTTACATTTTTATCTTGGGTGCTTTACTCCCCATTTACATTTTTATCTTGGGTGCTTTACTCCCCATTTACATTTCTATCCTGGGTGCTTTACTCCCCATTTACATGTCTATCTTGGGTGCTTTACTCCCCACTTACCTTCTATCCTTGGGTGTTTTATCCCCCATGTACCTTTATCCCGGGTGTTTTATTCCCCGTTTACCAGATATTCCTGGGTTTACCTAACATCATGGTGTTTTACCCCCATTTACTTTTTTTTTTCCATGAGGTCGTGTTTTACTCGCGTCTTACCTTGTGGGCAAAATTTATTTACTTGGCATCATGGGTGTTTTATCCCCATTTGTTTCTTCTCCCGAGGTCGTGTTTTACCCGCGTCTTACCTTGTGGACGAATTTAGTTACTTGGCAGCATGGGTGTTTTATCCCCATTTGCATTTTGCTCCCCGAGGTCGTGTTTTATCCGCGTCTTACCTTGTGGACGAATTTAGTTACTTGGCAGCATGGGTGTTTTATCCCCATTTGCATTTTTCTCCCCGAGGTCGTGTTTTATCCGCGTCTTACCTTGTGGACAAAGTCCAGTTTACTTGGCACCCATCGACTATTTTGTGTCATGTCTATCTGACGTTCTTCCAGATACGACGTGTCTCCTTTTCGACGTTCTTCCGAAATGTTCTGATGTTTGTCTCTCCCTATATGTTCTCCGGTGAGTCCTGAAGATCCCGCTCGATCTCTTCAAGGAATGTCCCGAAAACTCTAGCGTTTGTCGTTTACCTGGTCCTGTCTCCGTGTGGATCCTATGTTACCTTGTCACCACCGCATGTCTACTTCCCCAATGCAATTCTTCGTTGCGCTGTCCCCTATGACATCGTGTCGTCTGCATCCTTGCATTCATCATTCCATCATACGCATCATATTAGATTCATGGCATTGTCAGCATTATAGTTCGTGTTATTTTGTCCATATCATTGCATATCACTGCATCTAGAGGCCAAATTTTCGGTTATCTGTATTTAAATCCCTTTCACCGCGATTCCTCGAGTCTCCGCTGCTCAAATCATCCGGTGAAGCTATTTAAATAGGGGCATCTGTTGCACCCCAAATTTGTCCTACCTTTACATAGTTTCTAGTGCCACTTTATTTTGAATGAATAAAATGGCACAATTGGCAAAAGACCGTGTGTAAGGAGTTGTGAGTGTGAGAGGTCGAGAGTTCAAATCCCACCTTCTTCACTTTTTGTTTTTCTTTTATTTTTGTTCTAACTTTTCTATTTTTCATAAAAAAAAAAACAAAAATAGTTTTTTTAATTATTTAATTATTATTTTCGTATTTTATTTAAATTATTTTTTTAAAAATATTATTTTTCACTTTTTTCCATATTATTCATAAAAAACATCAAAAAATCAAAAAATTAAAAATATTAGAAAATATTTTATTATATTTAGTAAATAAATAGAGTTTTAAGTTGTTTTAAGTTTGTTTTAATTTAGTTTTGACTAATTCTTTAAGTTGGGCTTTAAAGTGGGAATTAGGTTAGAGCTAACCCTAATTTGTTACCTATATAAACATAAGTGATGGGAGGAAACTTCATTCACATCAGAAAATCAAGAACAGGTCATCAGAAAAGGAGACAAAAAGAAAAACGGCGGTCGTCAAGATCCGGAGGTTCAAAAGAGTTTCGAAGCTCATCATCATCACCTCCATTTGAGAAAGAGGAAAAGAGATCCAAAGAAGTTCGTCGAGAACCATTGCCGCCGGCGAAGAACAAGCGAAAGCATCACCAATCGGCAACTGAAATGTAAGCTTTTATGTTATCCCAATTAAAACCTCTTCCAAATAATTAAACTCTCATTTCATTTTTTAAACCTTTTCTTTTTTTCTAACTAAAAACCCTTTTTGTGAATTATAACTAAAACCAGTTTTTGATTATAATTACAGTAAGTAAAAAACTTAAAACTTTTTCTTAATTAAAACACTAACCACTAATAATTTTTTTTAATAAA
>CAWUDS030004439.1:1192804-1216179 GCA_963859935.3 Lathyrus sativus | reverse complement strand
TGGCAGGTTTTTTGTTTCTTTCACGAAGCAGTTTTAAGTCTGATCCACATACAAACCAATCTGGAAACGGAGGACACAAGGCCACCCCAAATTCTGCAGAAGGGAGTGGAGGGAATTTTGGAGGAAAGGTTGTGAATGCAAAATCGTAGTGTGCATGTGGTGGAAGGGATGAAGGAAACCACAATTGGTCTAATTTCTCTGTGAGTTTGAATTTTAAAGATCTTGCTGCTTCAGCTATGGTTCGACGAAGATCATCAGGCCTGTAAATAGTTTCAAAATACTTTTGAAACTTTTGAATTTCTTTTATATGTTGGTCTGTACCTTTTTTCTTCTTGTCCTGCACAAAGGTAAAAGCATTTGTCAGAAGAGCAGTGAAAGTTGCTACGTCGAAAAATTTGTTGATGTAGTATTCCTTCCACCAGACGTCGAACTCCTCAGTGCAGAGGAAGTTTGGTATAAAGATGGTGGGATAGACCTCCAGAGTTGGGTCGAAATATTTGTTGTACAGTTCTAAGCTCTTGTCGAAATGGTGAAATGAGTTGTAGAAAATGATAGCACCTTTCTTGTGGTAGATGGGCTTTGTCTTCGTCTGGATTAATCCAAACTGCCTGGCTACCAGATTGGGTTGATATACAATGAGAGATACCTTTGTATTGTTGAGGCTATGATGAGAAAAGAAGTGTCTAGGCATAAGAAAAGCTTCCCAAATGGAGATGTAAGAGTCTTCATCTTTCTGGTCCTCCACTGGGAGTCTTCTGGTGAACCATCTTGGACCTACTTGTCTATTGGCGAAGGGTGCCATTGAAGGAGAAAATTTATAGCGTTTGGCGAACATCATGATGTAGCCAGTAAATGCTTGTTGAAGGCTTACATTCTCATCAGTGGGGGTCAGTTGAACCAGCCTAGGCCATTCGACACGCCTTTCTTTGACTGTTTCTTCGACAACAGGCATTTTGTTAGGGATGAAGTTTTCAAAAGTGGCATTCAGCCATAGTTGTAGAAGCCAAAAGGGGCCTGTGAGACTGATGTTACCCTTTTCTTTGAGGGATTTGAGATTGCTGACACTCTCACTTAGAGATTCATAAAGGTTTGCTAGAAGCAACTCACTCAGGCAGAATGCAACTCCATTATGAAGCTGATTAGCCATAATGATGAAACTTCTAGCCACTTGAAGGGACCTTGTACAAAAGACAAATTTGGACAACCATAGGCTGAGAAAGGCAATGTGCTCTTCATCAGAGACTTCTTCATGGCTTTCACCTTGGTGATGGGCTATAAAAACAGAATACCCAGCATGCTTGGTGTCGAAGCCTATGGGATCCTTGTTCAGATGTTCAGGGTTAAATATTTCCCCTAAAGGACTAAGGCCAGTTATGGCTGCTATGTCGAATAGGGTGGGAGTCATCATTCCACAGGGTAAGTGGAAAGTGTTGTAAGTACTATCCCAAAAGTACAAGGAGGCCAACAGCATGTTTTGGCAATAACGGGGACCTTCTTTCGACAACTGGATTAAGTTATAAATTCCAGTTTTCTTCCAAAATTTTTCTTTGGCTTTTTCAACCCTAGTTAACCATGTTTGGTACTCAGAGGGATCCTTTGTCAAAGGGGGACTCCTAAAAATCCTATTTTGATTTAGATAAGACAGATCTATCTCTGTCGAAGCCATAAGGACTTCAGGTTCTTTTGATGAGGTTTCGACAGGTTTAGGGTTTTTATTAGCAGCTATGGGTTTGGAAGCAGAATAGCAAGGGTAAAATTCTTTTAAACGGTTAGGGTCCACAGTAGGATCAAAAATGGGGCCTAACATAGCATGATGGATTCCAGAAACAGAGATAGGAATTATTACCTGTGACCTGTAAATGCTTGCCTTTTCCCTTTCATTTGGGGGTTCTGGGAAGTACTGCTGATGCTGAGTTTGGGTAGGCCCAGATAATACGTGAGCAGGAGGAAGATCCTTGGTTTTCTTTGTCTTCTTTGCACTTTGTCCAGTGGTAGTCTTGGGAGGAGCCATTGATTTGTTGAAGATGGTGAAGAAACAAGAGCTCTGAAATGGAGTTTTCACGCTTGGGTAAGAGAAGATTAGAGAGAATGGAAAGTGTGAAATGTTATTGAAAGTGGTATTTATAGAGTTTAAAAAAAAAAAAGAAGAAAATGAAAAGATTTTTTCAGTTAGGAAAAGGGAAACATGCATGTTAATCCATTGGTGGAGATTGAAAGTGGCGGTTGGTAGTGAGCCATGATTTACCTACAATATAGGGTCATGGGAGATTGTGTGAAACGTGGGCTAGATGTGACGTTTCATAAAGTGAAAATCATTGTGTTTCCTTGGGACTCAATAAAAAAAAAAAAAAGAGAGTCATTTCACAATAAATGCAACTGGAAGTCAAAGATCACTTCGACAGCAAAAGACATTTCTCCTTTGATAGTCGAAAATATCTTTGCTGGGGGGCAATTTGTAAACCCATAATTTCGACAAGACCATAATTTCGACAAGATTAAAATTCAGGCTTTAAGGTCATCTTTGTCGAAGGATAGCATCAGGAGGAGAATCCAAGAATTGCTGACAAGGTTTTAAAGTTTCATTGTTTCGACAGAAATAGATATAATGTTCTGGCAGAATAGTTTGGAGAGTTTGTGACTGAGGGCTTCGACAGAAGAAGTTTGTTAAAAAAAGATAAGGTTTGGCAAGTGCTGAAGAGTTTCTCTCCTTTAAAAGGGTTTCGACAGTTTTGAAGAGTTACAAGGTTTCGTCACCAAGGAAGAGATTCAAATTTCAAAAGGTTGTAACCTTTGGCAGTTGGACACATGGAGGTTTCAGAGAAGAAATTTACATGCAGGCTGACACTTGTCGTTTAGTTATAGTTTTTCCGTTCTAAGCAGTTATTTTGTTTGTGTATAAATAGGATAGTTTGTGGTTAGAATGTGTGTGTGAAAATTTGTACAAAATTCCTGTAAAAGCTCTAAGTACCCAGTGTGAGAGAAAATGAGTCTAGTATTTGGAACAATGTACGTTTAAACACCAGTTATATTTCAAAGTCATTTTAAATTACTTGTTTATTCTTCAAGTTCATGTCATTTTACATTTCATTTACTTTTCTGCAAGTTTTTAGCCTTTCGACATTTCTTTGTTCTTGTTTAAACTTTTAACCTTATTTCACCTTTAAGTCCAAACTTCGTTACTTGCAAAATCAAAGTCCTTAATACTTTGACAATATTGATAAAACAAACCACAAATTAGTCACCAAAAGTCTAAGAGTATTTCGACAGAACCGAATGCACATGTATCCTAGGACTTGTATGGTTGGTCCTGCAAGTAACCCAACTTTCTGAAGAAATTGGTTAACCAGAGGTTGTTCGCCAGAAAACACAGCGAACAGAAGGTCTAGTTTACCTTTTTCCCAAATAAATCCCTACGGTTAAAATTCTTAATAATCGATTTAGGCCACGAAGGCCAAAAATCCCTTTTCTCATTATTCGCCTCAAAACTCTTAAACCCTTAAATCAACCTTAAATACACTGAAAGTCACACATGGAAAATTATGAAAGGCTATACTCCCCATACCTTAGTTGTCGATCAAAGCCTTCTCGATCTTTTAGAGAATCTCTTGAAGCTTCTTCCTCCAATCTTCTCCTCAGAGCTCTGGCCTCAATACTTTTCATGGTTAACAAAATAAATCCTAATTTTCTTTAGAATTCCTTTTTGTCAAATCTAGTCTTGGGCCACACAATTGGGCTTTTCCCATAACACCCTTACTAACTCCTCTTAATGCCCAAATTACCCTTATTTCACTTATATTTATTTTAACTAATAATAATACTAATATTTTCATATTGTATACTATTAATTAAATAAATAATCCAAAATCCAAAATTCCCAATAATCCACAAAACCACCGAAAACCACCAAAATACGAATATTCTCAATTAAAAAAATTAATTAAAATATTCCAATTAAATTTGGGGTGTTACAACTCTCCCCCACTTAAAAGAATTTTTTCCCTCGAAAATCACCTCAAGGAAACAGAGTCGGATACGACTCCCTCATCTGATCCTCACGCCCTCAAGTCCAACTTTCTCCAACTGGTCCTCCCAAAACTACCTTTACCAAGGCAATCTCTTTACCTCGATGTTGCTTCTCGTTCATCAATCCGAACTAGCAATGCCTCAATAATTAAATCATCTCTCACTTGTACATCATCCATCTGAATCACATGCGACAAATTTGGAATGTACTTCTTCAACGGAGACACATGAAACACATCATGCAAATTCAAAAGCGACAGCGGTAGGACAGTCTAACATGCTACTTCTCCCACGCTTCCGCTGCGCCACTCGGATATAGACCAATAAAACACGGTGTGAGATTCCGAGACTTCAAAGCTCGACCAACACCAGTTACCGACGTAACTCTCAAAACACATGATCTCCCCTTGAAATTCAAGTGCTTTCCTCCTCTTATCATGGTAACTCTTCTGATGACCCTGCGAAACATCCATCTTTTCTTGGATCCTCTTGATCTTCTCAGACGGCTCTTGCACAATCTCAGGTCCGAGCACAACACTCTCGCCTGACTCGCCAACACAAAGGAGTCCTACACCTCCTACCACACAAAGCCTCATACGGTGCCACTCTGATACTAGAATGGTAACTATTATCGTAGGTAAACTCAACCAACGACAAATAACTATCCCCCGATCCACCTTGATCCAACACACAAGCTCTCAATAAATACTCTAAAGACTGGATAGTTCTCTCTGTCTGTCCATCCGTCCGCGGATGATAGGTAGAGTTCAACTTCAACATGGTACCCAAAGCGTCTGCAAACTCTCCCAAAATCTTGATGTAAATCTCAGATTTCCATCTGACACAATATTCGATGAAATCTCATACAACTTCACAACTTCCTCAATGTACATCTCAGCTAGCTTCAACATAGAATGATTAATCCTCATTGGTATAAAATGAGCTGATCTAGTCAATCTATCCAAAATCACCCAAATTGAATCATATCCCTCTCCCAGTCTTCGGTAAACCCGACACAAAATCCATGGAAATACTATCCCATTTCCACTCTAGAATATTCAACGGTTGTGTCAGACCTAACGGTCTCTGATGTTCAATCTTCGACCTCTGGTAAGTCTAACCAGCATATACAAACTCAACCAATTCTTTCTTTATCCCTGGCCACGAAAACAATTTCCTCAAATCCGGGTACCTCTTCATAGCACTGGGATGGATACTTAATCCACTTAAATGTCCTTCCTCAAGAATACTCTTCTTCAACTCAACAATATATGGAATACAAACTCTATCACGACATCTCATGATACCCTTTCCATTAATCCAAAAATCAGTCCTTCGACTTTGATTCATCAAATTCAACCGATCTACCAACCCAAAACAAATTTCTGACCTCATCGAATCTCATCAAGAATACCACTAGTAAGGTCCAACATACTAAGCTTAAATCCATAAGAAGTTTCTTCACAAACCAAGCTCATATCACGAAATTGCTCACTCAGTTCTAACTCTTTTACCATCGTCACTAGTATATGCAAGATTTCCAAATCAATGCATCAGCTACCACGTCTATTTTACCCGAATGGTAATTCAACCCAAAACCATCATCCTTCAGAAGTCCAAATCATCTCTTCTTCCTCACAGTCAACTAATTCTGATCAAAGAAGTACTTCGAACTCTTACGATTACTACACATCTCAATTCTCGAACCAAACAAATAAAGCTTCCAAAGCTTCGACACACCCACAACAATAACTAACTCTAAATCATGCATCAACTAATTCCTCTTATGCCCTTTAAGTTAATTTAAATCATAAGCTAAACTTGCTGATGTTGCATTAACACACCTCCCAATCTCATCAACGAAGCATCACAATGTACCACAATGGTTATGTCAAATTCGACAAAATCAAACCTGACCTGTTGTCAGTCTTCTCAAAATCTCTTGCAACTTTTCTTCATGCTTTGCATCCAAAAATAAAAGATTGAACCTTTCTAGTCTACTGTGTCAATGACAAAGATAACTTGGAAAAATCCTTCAATGAATTCCAATAACAATCTGCCAACCCAAGAAAACTTCTAAACTCAAATACAGGTTTTTGGAGCTCCCTATTGCTATACAGCTCCAACCTTTATCATATCAACCACAAACTTGCCCAATTAAGTATGGAAAATCCTGTTCATACTCTACAAACCAACATAGTACACTAGTCACACCAAATGGCATCACGAAATACTCATGATGTGCATACCTTGTTTTAAAAGCAGTCTACTGAATATCTTCAGCCTTCACACGAATCTGATGATACCCAATTCTCAAATCTATCTTACTGGACACACTTGCAACAACCAACTGATCCATCAAATCATCAATCCTTGGAAGTGAACACTTATTCTCGATAGTCACCTTGTTCACTTATCTATAATCCACCCAAAGCCTCACAGAACCTTCTCAAGCAAATCTTCAAGTCGCCTCTTCAACTCTTTCAATCCCAATGCAGACATACGATATGGAGCCATCAATATCGGACTAGTTCTAGGAACTAAGTCGATCGCAACTCCACTTCGCGTTCCGGCGGTAAATCACTTATCTCATTAGGAAAAACCTCCGTACAATAACAATTAATTGGCAAACCACCAACTTCCCCACTTTCATTAACACTCAAAGTTTCCATCAAAATAAACATCTCAGCACCATCCGACATCGACTTATCAAAAAAAATCTGTAAGCACTTAGCTTAACTCAAAGCAATTCACTGCTCACGCCATCTAAGCTTGCAAGACACGTCTATCCCATCCAACATGACTCCGTCCACCATCAACAAGAGATTAAGGGTGATCAGTCCCTCAAGTTGTCAATAGACAGCCGAAAATCATGATGGGGTATAATCCATCTTTACCAAAATATAAGAGCGTTCATCGACACACTGAGCCACCACTCCACACTTGCAGCATCCTGGAGAAGCACAAGCTTCTCCCCCACTTGATTCATTCCCACTTCTGCAGACAAAGGTTAGAAAACAAACGTGTACCGGCAGTGTTTTTACGCACATGTCGCATACCAGGAGACAATTAACATTAGACAACTTGGCCGGACGGACTGACCTGCTCTGATACCACTAATGTAACACCCTTTTTTACCCTAAAATTAGTAAGGCAAAATAACACAGATATCAAAGTAAATTATTTAACTCAATAAAAATCACCTCAAAGGGTGTACATTTCTCAATATCTCAAAATAAGTCAATGCTCTTGTACAACGAGTTTTCTCAAAATACATCAAATTGCACAAAGCAGCGGAATTCAAAAGGTATAAATCAAGGTTTTCCTCATACAGGAAGATAAGCAAAATAACTCAACAGTATATAGTTTAACTCAAAAGAACCTAACCCGATGTTACATGTCAGAGCAAGACCCTCTAAGTTAACCGAAAGGCTAACAACTCAAAGACTTCAAAAATCCTCAACCGCATCCATGGCTAAACCTGATCATCTGCACGTTACCCACGTGGAGGTAACATTCAAACAAGCAGGGTGAGTAAAACAATCCATAATAATGAATGTATAAAAATCAACATATAAATGGCATCATAATCATATTCAACACATTCATATCCTTCAATATGCCTCAAAGGCCACAATCATAATTCATACAAAAGGACCCATAAATGCAAATGCAACAAGACTCAATGCATGTGGTACCAATTATCACAACACAATGGACACTGGGCCATCAACCCTCCATATATCCTTGTCAATAGGATTGATTCTACTTGAGAACCGGAGCACATCAAAACACTTCACATCCATACAATGGGATTAAAGCCAAAGTAATCAAGGTCCTGAACCGAAGTCCGGATGCACATGAATGCATAATGCACACGTCACAAATCATCCTCATAACAACATCATAGGTGCACAATTATTCATCATATTCATCATCATCAAACGTCATAGCTCATCATCATAATCATCATCTTACGTCATGTCATCATAGTTCATCATAATAATCATCATCACACATCATGTCATCATATAATCATAATAATCATCATCATACATCATAGAAATCATCATATAATCATATACAAATCACATAGCGCTCACAATCATACTCATATTAATTCATCATATTATCACATATTATCACATATTAATTCATAATTATACTCGCGGTAATTCTCATACTATCGCCTATTAATCACATAAACTTCACAGTCCTAATCATGTTAATTCATCTTATTATCACATATTATCACAGTTACCCTCATGGTAATCAAAGTTCTGGCCTCAATACTTTTCACGGTTAACAAAATGAATCCTAATTTCCTTCATAATTTCTTTTTGTCAAACCTAGTCTTGGGCCACACAATTGGGTTTTTCCCATAACACCCTTACTAACTCCTCTTAATGCCCAAATTACCCTTATTTCACTTATATTTATTTTAACTATTAATAATACTAATATTTCCATATTGTATACTATTAAATAAATAAATAATCCAAAATCCATAATTCCCAATAATCCATAAAACTACCGAAAACCACCAAAATACGAATATTCTCAATTAAATCAATTAATTAAAATTTTCCAATTAAATTTGGGGTGTTACAACTCTCCCCCACTTAAAATAATTTTTGCCCTCAAAAATCACCTCAAGGACACAGAGTCGGATACGACTCTCTCATCTGATTCTCACGCCCCTAAGTCCAACTTTCTCCAGCTGGTCCTCCCAAAACTACCTTTACCAAGACAATCTCTTTACCTCGAAGTTGCTTCTCGTTCATCAATCCGAACTAGCAATGCCTCATCAGTCAAATCATCTCTCACTTGTACATCATCCATCTGAATCACATGCGACAAATTTGGAATGTACTTCCTTAACAGAGACACATGAAACACATCATGCAAATTCACAAGCGACAGCGGTAGGACAGTCTAACATGCTACTCAATCCACTTAAATGTCCTTCCATAAATCTAGGCACCTCTTCATAGCACCGGGATGGATACTCAATCCACTTAGATGTCCTTCCTCAAGAATACTCTTCTTCAACTTGTTGCACCCCAAAATTTGCCCAACATTTCTTTACCTAGCTTATGTTTCATTGCATTCATATTAGCATTATCACCTGCATTTCATTGACATGTGTGCAGGAGATCAAGAGGTATGACTACCAACAAAGGGCTACACAAGGCTATGAAGCTAGCTAAGAGGGTTATTCAAGTGTTCAAGGGTTGATATCCTCATCAGAGAAGTCAAAGATCCTCAGAGAAAGGGTTGAAGCCAAGTGTGTAGGTCTCCTAACTTGAGAGTTGTGGGAAGATCATCAGATGATTCTAAAGCCATGAAGTTGGACTTGAGGCCTTGAGAGAGCTCTTAAGAAGTGTTGAAGTTCATTTTGAGGCCTAGACAAGTCATTGTGCAACGGATATGAAGTATACTCAAGATTGGTGCAACCAGGGTTTCATCTGGATGACCCTAGGATAACTGATGATTTGAAGAAGGTTGAGACCTAATTCAAGAGCCATGTGATCATGGATTGATGTGCTAAGATGCCTAAGGGATGATTCCAAGGTCAACTTATCATGAATCAAGAGTGTAAGAAGTTGCTAGGCTAGGGGTGCTATGCTTGACAGTGTAAAATCCCCTAGTTTAGTGCCTAACTTCAATACCACATAACTCAAGATGAGGTTTTCATCTCACCTTGACCCCAACATAATTGTTTTAGGGTATGATATTAGCTTTAATTTGAGTACTAGAAGTCCTTGATAGGGTTTATAGAACTCAAGTTATGAGCCAGACAAGTTACAGGTCATCTGAGGCATGTGAATTTGGAGCTTGAAAGTTACCCAACTTACATGACACTTTTTCCTTAGAAGGATGATTGCTATGAACTTTTGGTTACCATGAATGTTGTTCCTTTTCTTCTTAGATTTCTAGAAATTTCTAGAAGTCTATGATTGGATTTGTGGAACTCTAGTTATGGCTTTGACAAGTCAAGGGTATTTTGGGTATTTGGAATTACAGGTCATATTTGGTTATGGGTCCATTTCACTATCTTAGGCACCTTAAATGAACTTTTGATCAACTTGAAAGTTGTTCAAAATGGTGTTTTTAGTCCAACCATGATCCAAGCATCCATTGATATGGATTGAATAAGGAAGAGTATGAAGAAATTTGGAGAAAAGATCATTAAAAGGCATTAATGAAGAAAAAACTCAAAATAAATCACAATTGTGCCAAACTTCACAAGTTTGTGCATTTTTTGATTAGAAATGACATTTGGAGAAGAGTGACAATTTTATATTTTTGATTTGAGTCACATTTCATGGACATTGAGTGGATTACTTCATGATGAAGAAACATAATCAATCTTGACCATGAGATCAATTCAATCACTCAATCTGAGCCATTCATATCCAGGGAGTATTGTGCAAGCTATTGGAGCAAAGTTTGAGAGGAAATAGAGCCATAATGCATGAGTTCCATTGTTGAACTTCGGAGGAAAATGAAATTTTGGATTCATCAATTTGGGCCATGTTAGGATCCAAATCCATTCTATTTAAGTTCACAATGGTATTCAGATCATTTTTTGGAGATCATTTGGAGCAGAAACCGTTATTGCAGTTAGGATTTTGGAGCTTTCGAGCAAGAAGTGAATTTGGAGTTTGAGGAAGATTCAAGCATTTCTGAGCATCAAGAATCATCCAAAAGCATTCAGTGAAGCAATCTGCAGCATTTGAGGCCAGGATTTGCGCGTGAGAACCACCAATTTCAAGCTTCAGTTCAGGTTGGTAAACTTCAAAATTGCTCTAGTTCTAGGCATGTTTAGACTGAAATTGGCATGTGGTTAAGATGTAGTAATGACATAGATCGTTTTAGGATCATAATGGTGAAGTTTCGTGATGATTCATGGTGAGACACAAATTCTGTTTGGACTTATATCTAGATGACTCTTGAGTGTTAGCATGGATTGGTTAGTGATTCTTGATCTCTGAAGAGTGAGGATCATTTCTATGTAATCAATTTTGAGTTTGGTGATAGTTATGGAATTGAGTAGTTTTCTGTTCATCTTCGTTTTTGGAGATTCATGAAGAATTGATGGAAGTGGAATGGATATTAGTGATCCTGGTGAGGAGACGAGAAGAATCATATAATTTTCTTTGAGTTTCGTGAGATTTGGCTGCAGAGCTTGTTGGCTCTCGCCGGAGAAGACGGTGGCGCTCTTCTCCGGCCACCGTGGATGTTTTCCCCATTTCCGTTCAGTTTAAATTGGGGACGATGAATAAGGAATGTTGGATCTAATTGGACTTGTGGACTTGGTCACAACATTTGATGGATGAGGATGAGTTGAATTAGGGTTTGGTGAGGTGGCAGCGTGTGAGTCACAAGATCTGAATACTTTTATGTTGGATGGATAAGATTAGGCTGCACCATAGGGATTAGTCAACTGAAGTACACTTTTCCACACACCAATATGCATCGTTTCATTTTAATAGGTTGCACGCGCGTGGCTGTTAGATCCCTTGACCAGTAATCCCATCTGATGGCTCTAATATTTCCTGAATTTCTTTTATTTCTTTAATTGTTTTTTTATTTTCTTTAATTGATTTTTCCATGTTTAATTCATATTAAATTGATTAATGTTCAGAAAAATGTGAAAAAAATATGAGAATGCTCTTGATTTAATTTCTGATTTTTTGATGCCCTTGGATTTTATTTTTGTGCAATTTCCAATTTATTTTCCATTTTATTGAATTCTTTTAATTTGGCATTTTATGCTTATTAATTGCTGATTTTTGTACTCCTTTTTGGTATAGAATTTGATCTTGATATTTTGTTGGCTGGTTGTAGACTCATTGATGAGATTGTAGGATTTTTATCCTAATTTTTTAGATAACTTTAAGTTCTATTTTGGAGTAGGGTTTTAGAGGCTTCCCCTTTTGGCCCTTCATTTGGTATCTCTTGGTTTAGAATTTCTTAGGTGACCTTGAGCATTGGTTTAGGCTCTGATCCTTTTACCCTAGGTTCTCAACACCTCTAGGATCCCTTAGAAAAATTCATAGGTTTTTAGAAGTTGATTTAGTATTTTAATTAGATTTAATACTTAGGTGTTTTTTAGGGTGCTTCTAACATAGTGCTTCCCCTAGTTGAACCTCAACAGTGAGCTTTAGTTGACTCTAAGTTTCAAATCCTTTCTTGATAGAATAGAAGTTGGGTAGATACCTCATTAGAACCTTGTTGAAGCCTTGATAGAGCTTTTGGTTCCCCTAGTCTAGGTGATCCTTGTGGCTAGTCTGTAGGGTTTCTTAGAAGTGTTGTGTTGCCTTCTGTCCCCTATGTGATTTTTGTAACACCCCGTTTCCCAAAACAAAATAAAACAATTAAAATAAACACACATCAGAGTTTTTCCACAACGGGATGTCACAATTTTCAACGTAATTCCACAAATTATCTCAAAACTGATTTCCAATAAAATTTCAGCGGAAAAAGAAGTCTGTCATAACACATAACAACATATATACATTATCCATGTCACCAACATCGTTATATATAATAATCGGCCATCTGCCCGAAACATACATAATGTCATCACATGTCTCACAAAAGTCAGATACGCCACAGGGGCACACATATCAACAATAAAATAATAAGACTCCCCAAAATCCCCGGTGTTACGTATCAGAGCAGTCCTACGACGACGCCAGAATCCAAGCTAGCTAAACACCTGGATTGTTTGTACTTCCGAAGAAGCACAGACCACAACAATAGCACATGGGTGAAAATCACGATCAAATAATAATGGTATAATGGTACATGAAATAAAAGGCAGAAACAATAAATCATTATTTCACATACTACATATCTGGACCTACCGTCCCATGTCAACACACTATGCATACCACAAATGCAACACATCTGGACCTACTGTCCCATCATCAATATCCACAACTCACACAATAACAATGTAACACATGCACTTGACTCAACAATTATGCGGTACCGACTCAACTCAGGATATATCACATACACTCCACCGAGCAACGATCTATCCCTACCACGCTCCTCCTGAGCCCATACAATCAAATCATCAACGTCCCCCACTTGGGACACGGGTGGTCGCATACACTCCATCCGAGCAACGATCCAAATCCCGTCCATGCTCCCCACTTAGAGCACACCAGTGAACCATACACTGCGTCCACGCTCCCCACTTGGAGCACGTGAGTACATCAAACCTCACTTCCACACGCTCCCCACTTGGAGCACGTGAGTGAAGGTGAGAAAATACTTAGAAAGGGGGGGGGGGGGTTGAATAAGTATGAAGATAAAACTTAGAAGTAAAAACTCAAGGATTTTTATCTTGGTTCGTTGAACTCAACTACTCCAATCCACCCTATCTAGAGTGATTTGCCTTTCTCAAACAAGGACTTAATCCACTATTTAATCAACTGATTACAATAGTAAGCACTAAGAACAACTGTCCAAAGTCTTCTCAAGAACTACTGATCCTAACTGGATCTTCTTAAGGTTCTCTTACAATCAAATGTAATAATAAATACAAGTGTTAAAATGCTTCTAATAAAGCTTTATCACAACTGTGGTTTTTCACTTAAGATGAAGAACAATGAAATAATTCTATCAAGAATGTATGAGTTGTATGAGAGCTTAGTTATGAATTCTTTTCAAGTATTTTCGTCAACTGAAGAAGATGAGTGGAGACTTGCTTTTATAGGCACAGTGATCCAAGTACTTTTCACGTTTAGAACAGTGTACCGAAAGGTATGAGCCTTTTTGTCTTCACATCATGTGACCTTTCCTAGAAGAAGAATGCACAGAGAAATCCTTTTTGTCTGTGTTCTTGTGTCTAGCATAAATAAGGAAAGAGTCGTTTGGTTATTCCAACGGACATAATCTTTGAATTCTTCTTCAACAATTTCCAGCAAGAATCATCAGAGTCTAAATTGATCAGAGTCTTATGATGTTTTGCTGAATCAGAGTCTTTGCAGCAAGTGTGCTTTCAGCGTGTATAAGTTCAGAGCAGAGTTTTGGGTCAGATCCTCAGTACTGGCAGCGTTAGTATTATCAGAGTCTTCTGAAGTAACTGTGCTTGAAAACTCTTCATATAGAATTCTTCATTTCTTTAGATGCTTCTGGCTTTTGCTTCAGATGCTTCTGTAGCTTTTGCTTCAGATTCTTGTGGAGCTTCTGCTTTAGATTCTTCTGGAGCTTCTGCTTCAGATTCTTCTGGAGGCAGCGCTCAGAATCTTCTGGAGGCAGCGTACAGAATCTTCTAAGAGATGCTTCTGACGCTTCAGAGCCTTGCATATTTCTTATGTTCAAATCTAATTTGCTTCTGGAGTGATATTAACCTTAACATCTACAGCAAACATTCTCAAGCAAATTTTAGAGTATATAATTCTTTAATACAAAATTTCATAATAGTTATCATCAAAACATAGAGATATTATTAAGAACCAATCTGTGTTCTAACAATCTCCCCCTTTTTGATGATGACAAAAACATCAGAAATTTTGTTCAATAATAAAGAAAATAATTATAACTCCCCCTAAGATGATGAATCTCCCCCTGAATTGAATACTAAGAAGAAATAGAAACTTCCCTTTTTGCATGAGTATTCCTTTCAGAATCATGGCTTGAATATTCTAAACATTCAATCTTGCATGTTTCAGAGTCAGAGTCTGATAAGTAAAATATCATCTGGAAGTCTTAGAGTTATGTCAGATTTATCAAACGTTCTGAAACACTAAGAGTTTACGTTAGTTAGAATTGATATGTCTGAAGTTTTATTTAGGTAGAGTTTATTTTAAATAGTCAGATCTATTTTCTCCCCCTTTTTTGTCATAATCAAAAAGTAAGAAAAAACTTTCAAAGATAGATAAAAGGAAATACAGAAAAGATAAATCAAGTAGAGAAAACATTGAGTCATTCATTCATATAGATCAAAAGATACAAAACATCAGATAAACAGCAAGTACAGATGCACAAACAACAGAAAGAAAATAAACTAAGTTTGTTTGGACAAAATCATCTTCAACATGTTAGTGATCTCAGATGAGGACTGTTCTTGCTTTGACATCCACTTAGCCATGGTTTCATTCTTCTGATCTTGTTTGGATATCCATTGAGCCATGTCTTCAGACTTCTTATCTTGCTTGGCCATCCATGACTTAATCTCAGATTGACCAGCTTCCAGAACTGCAATCTTATCTTCAAGATCTGGATTTTCTTTCTTGATCTCAGATGAAGAAGGTGGGGCAGATTCTGAAGCAGAAACAGAGTCAATTTCCATAGGAGATGCAGAGTCAGGAGCTACAGATCTAGAGGGATGTTCCACAAGAGTCATAACGAGAGGGTTTTCTTCAGATGCAGATTCAGCATTCACTTCTGTATCACATACTTTAGAGGATGAAGGAGCATCTTCAAGAAGCAATGGTGCAGATCTTTTAACAGTCCAGATCAAACTTCTAGCAGTCTCAGCAAATCTGAGCTTCGCATCATCAGAACATACATTCTTCAGATTTGATGCTACAGTATTGAATCTGTTGATGAAGCTATTCCAAATAGCATCAGATTCATTTGCATCCATTGTTGATAAACACTTCCTCTGAACAGAGCCTAAATGCATCTCTATTTATTTCATAAAACTTGTAAATAAATGATCAACATTCAGCCTAGGTTTTGGTTTTAGAAGGGTTTCCAATGTGAGTGGCTTGGGTTGAGGTGAAGGTGGAATGGTAAATTCTGGAATGATGACCAGAGGGCGAGGGTAGAAGGGTAATGATGGAGAATCAGATGAAATGACAGCTTTTGATATGATTAAAGCATTCAACAAAGATGGTTTTGCATTTGATGCATAGGAAACAACATCAAATGTGGTAGAAGTGTAAGGAATGAATGCAGATTTATCAGATAAAAGAGATTCTGATGAAATCATTTTTGGCAGTTCTTTTATATATGTTTGGAGAACAGATGGTAGAATAATGGAAAGCTTGGGTTTAAGAGGGGTGATAGTGTCAGATGGTTCAATTCTGGTATAGAAAGTTTTGAATTTGAAACCAGAGGGAAGTTTGTCAGAGGAAAATGGTTTACACGAGGCAAAGGATACACACTCAGATGTCCTTGGCTTAGGTGTTGGGATGGGATTGGAAATGAGAATTTCAGAAGAAATAGGTGGTTCTGGTTGGTTAGCTTCAAACATTCTGAGAGAGGGAGGTGAAAGAATATCTGGGTGTATATCAGATTCTGATGAGTTTGAGGATGTGGTTGGAGTACAAGACGTAGAGGACACTTCAAAAACAGTTTTGAGAGGTGTAATGTTTAGAACCTCCATCTCAGGTAAAGTTGTTTTAGGAGGGTTGGTTGGTTCTGATTGATTCTCAGAAGGTTTTGATGGAGGTTCAGATATAGGTGGTTCAGATATAAGTGGTTCAAAAATAACTTGTTCAGATGCAATAGGATCAGATGTAATTAGATCAGATGTGTCTGATTGTTTTTCTGGTTGTTGTTGTGGAGCATATTGTTCTATTGGTTTTGTTATAGGTGTGGGAATTTTGTTTTCTGGTGTTGTTGTTGTTGTTGGTTCAGATGGTGGAGTAACAGAAGTTTTTAGTGGAATAGTGGAAATATGATCAGATGATTTTTGTGGGGAAGGAATTTTTGATGGTTCAGATTTTTGGGATGGAGCAGGAATAGATTGTTTTTGAGTAGGAGGTGGTTTAGGAATAGAACTAAATGTTGATTCATTCATAACAATTTTAGAGAAAGAAGATACAGATGTTTTAGTACCTTTGGTCTTGATACGCTTTGTGGGAACAGAAGGAACGTCACCAGAGGCTTTTCTCTTGATCAACTTTTGTGGCTTGTCAGCAACTTTTGGCTTCTTCTAAGCAACATTTTCTTCTGCTTCTGACTGACTTCTTTTCCTCATGTTCTCATTGTATACATCTGGCATTAGTTCTCTTGCTCTTTTCAGAATATCTGCAGGAATGGGAGTCCCATCTACTTTGCATGAATCAATATATCTCACAATTATATCCCTTGGTTCTTCAACACCAAACAGTGGAAATTTTTCAACTGGAATTCGCTTCTGACTGATTTTAGAAATATTCAGCTTCTTGGGTGCAGATGTGAGTTCCTCTATAATTTTTAGTCTCTGAAGATTCTTTGCGTTCAGAGGTTTTCCAACAATGGATTCAAGTTCATCCTTTACTCCAGCTTCATACAGAGCAGTCACCAGAACATTCTCTGTCAGAATGTCTGAAATCAACCTTCCAAAGGGGATCCATGTTCTAATCTTCTGACCCTTATCCTTTACAGATTCTCTTGAAGCATTGATATGGTTCCATAAATGCATAAATAGAATGTAAGGAAGATCTACCTTAGTGCTCTGACTTAAACAGTACATGAAATAGAGTTGTTCATTGTTCATGTAATCTGGAGAGTTGGTAGATTTTCTGTGATGGATGCATCCTAGAAAAATCTTTGCCCAGATTTTGTAGTCAGGCTTCAGATCTTTAAATTTGTTAGAGGCCTGTCCAAAAGTGATGACTTCCTCAAAAACTTCCTCCATGTCCACACGCCCAGCTGGCAGATGACATACTCCATCAGTCTCCTCATACCCTATGAGTTTCCTGATTAGATCTTCAGTTATTATAATCTCCTTTTCCAGAACAGAAGATAAAATGAATTTGGGATAAACAGAAGCATGTATCCAGAATTCTTTCACCAGATGAGGGTAAACTGGTCCAAATAATCTGTCAAAATATTTTACCCAGCCTTGTGCATCAATTGTTAAACGAAATTCAAACCCATTTTCAGCTAACGAATCAAACTCCACCATTGATTCGCATAGAACTTCAAGTTTGTCAACAGGAGTTAACAAAGTTCTTTTAGGTACAGTGAATGGAGTCACACCCATATTTGCAGAAGTAACTGCAGCCATGGTTGATTGAAACTGAGCTGCTGTAGAAGATGAGGTTGCCATTGAGGATGATGAAGATGATTTAGACGAAGGTTTAGGGTTTTTGTGATGTGAAAAGTGTGAAATTGGTGTGAGATGTGGTATTTATCGAAAACACTTAAGGCACTCAAACAGACATACAAAACATGTTTTCACATAGCATTTAATGACAATTAATGAAAGAGAATAAAAATCATTTCATGCATTAATTGATTCTGACAAATTGGGGGGAAAATCAAGATTTTCACTATTCAAACCATACCTCAAATGTCTCTTCAGTAGTGTACACACTATCTTTTCAGATTCAGAGTGACACGTGTTTGCTTGCATGTGCTTCTGAATTCTCTTAAGAAATGAAACGTTAGCCAACGTTCAGATCCTCTAAGATTGGTTAGTTCAGATACACACAAATAAACATAAATCTAATAAGCAACATATCAAATACTTCAGAGTTATAAACATTTTACATCTGAAAATTTTGCTTCTGATAAATATCATTCTGGACAAAAATCCATACCAATATTTTTAAGAATAAATTTGAACCTATCTTCAGCAAGGGGTTTTGTGAAAATATCTGCCCATTGATGATCTGTATCAACAAAGGCTAAGTTTATAATTCCCTTCTGAACATAGTCTCTGATGAAATGATGTTTAATTTCTATATGTTTTGCCTTAGAGTGTAAATGGGGTTTTTAGACAAACATATGGCAGAAGTATTATCACAGAATATAGAAATGTTACTTTCAAATATCTGATAGTCTTCTAGCTGACTTTTTATCTAGAGCATCTGCGTGCTACAACCAGCAGCTGCAATATATTCTGCCTCTGTAGTTGATAGTGCAATTGTGGGTTGCTTCTTGCTGTACCAAGAGATTAGATTTCTTCCTAGAAATTGACAACTTCCAGAAGTACTTTTTCTTTCCACTCTGTCTCCAGCGTAATCAGCATCACATAATCCAACTAATTTGAAATCATCAGATTTTCTGTAACACAAACCCACATTAGAAGTACCTTTCAGATACCTTAGAATCCTCGTAACAGTTGTTAAGTGTGATTCTCTAGGATCTGATTGGAATCTTGCACACAAGCATACACTGAACAAAATGTCAGGTCTAGAAGCAGTTAAGTAGAGAAGAGATCCTATCATACCTCTGTAGAGTTTCTGATCTACTTTCTTACTTACCTCTTCCTTGCCTAGTGTACTAGCTAGATGCATGGGAGTCTTTGCCATCTTACTATCAGTCATGTTAAATTTCTTCAGAAGTTCTTTAACATATTTGGTCTAATGAATGTAAGTGCACTCTGGAGTTTGGTTGACTTGAATTCCCAGAAAGAATCTCAATTCTCCCATCATGCTCATTTCAAATTCTGCCTGCATACATTGAGCAAACTCCTTTCCCAGCATAGTATTGGTAGATCCAAATATAATATCATCCACATATATTTGACAAATTAGAAGATCTTTCTTAAATGTTTTACAAAATAGTGTTGTGTCCACTTTGCCTCTAATGAAATTTTTCTCCAAAAGAAAATTGCTTAACCTCTCATACCAAGCTCTATGAGCTTGTTTTAAACCATAAAGAGATTTCTTTAGTTTAAAAACATGTTCTAGAAATTTTTCACTCTCAAAACCAGGAGGCTGGTGAACATAAACTTCTTATTCTATAATACCATTTAGAAAGGCACTTTTAACATCCATCTGATATAGAGTGATGTTATATTGTGCAGCAAAAGAAATGAGTAAGCGAATAGACTCTAACTTGCAACAGGAGCATAAATCTCTGTATAATCAATTCCTTCTTGCTGGCTGTAACCTTGAGCAACTAGCCTTGCTTATTTCTTTCAACTTCTTCTTTCTTATTAAGCTTGTTTCTGAAGACCCATTTAGTTCCAATTATGTTGAATCCTTTTGGTCTTGGAACTAAATCCCACACATCATTTCTTGTGAATTGATTTAGCTCTTCTTGCATGGCAGTAATCCAGTCATTGTCTTGCAGAGCTTCATCCACAGAAGTTGGTTCAATTACTGACACTAACCCAAATAATGATGCTTCAGAAGATCTGAGGAAGGATCTTGTTCTAATGGGGTCATCCTTCTTTCCAATGATCATATCCTCTAGATGAGAGGCTTTGATTCTGGAAGATGATCCTCTAACAGTTGATTTTGCAGCAATGTTTAAGTTGTTCATCTGAGAAGTCAAAGGAATTGCATCTGGCGTTGCTTCAGGTTCCTTCACTTGAGCTTTGTCTGCCTCTGAGTCTTCAGAGTCTGTGAGAATTACTTCTCTATCTGCAGAACTTTCAAACTGCTTTAGTTTTTGAATGCCAAGCTTATCATCAAATCTAACATGAATAAATTCTTTCACAATCTGTGTTTCAGTATTGTATACTCTGTAGCCTTTAGAGCGTCAGATACCCAAGCATGAAACACTTTTGTGCTTTAGAATCAAACTTGTTCAGATTCTCTTTAGTATTCAACATATAGCAAATATATCCAAAAGGATGGAAATATGAAATTTTGGGTTTTCTGTTCCTCCACAATTCATAGGGAGTCTTTTCCAGAAGAGATCTTACAGACACTCTGTTCTGAATGTAACAGGCTGTGTTGATTGCTTCTGCCCAAAAGTGCTTTGCCAGATTAGTCTCATTGATCATGGTTCTGACCATTTCTTGTAGAGTTCTATTTTCCTCTCTACAACCCCATTCTGTTGTGGAGTTCTAGGACAGGAAAAATCATGAGCAATGCCATTTTCATTAAAATATTTTTCAAAATATTTGTTTTGAAATTCACCACCATGATCACTTCTGACTTTTATAATTTTGAAATCTTTTTCATTCTGGACTTGTTTGCAGAAGTCAAAGAACACAGAATGTGACTCATCCTTGTGTTTTAGGAACTTTACCCATGTCCATCTGATGTAGTCATCAACAATGGCTAATCCATACTTCTTGCCTCTGATGGATGCAGTTTTCACTGGTCCAAACAGATCAATGTGAAGTAATTCTAATGGTCTTGAGGTTGAAACAACATTTTTAGATTTAAAGGAAGATTTTGAAAACTTTCCCTTTTGACATGCTTCACAAAGAGCATCTGAGTTGAACTTCAACTTAGGAAGTCCTCTGACCAGATTGAGTTTATTAATCTGAGATATACGTCTCATATTAATATGCCCCAATCTTCTGTGCCAGACCCATTGCTCATCATTAACAGACAAGAGGCATTAACATTTTGAACTTTAAGTTCTGAAAGATTTATTTGTAATATTGTTCTTCCTCTTTCATTGAATAGGATTTAGCCATCCTTCTGACTAACAGCTTAACAACATTGTTGATTAAAGATTATATCATAACCATTGTCACTTAATTGACTTATGACAATAGATTATGCTTTAATCCTTCTACAAGAGAACATTAGATATAGAAGGAAGGTTACCATTACCAATAGTACCAGAGCCAATGATCTTGCCCTTCTGATTCCCTCCAAACTTCACTTCTCCTCCATATTTAAGTTCCAGGCTTTGGAACATAAACCTTTCTCCCGTCATGTGACGTGAGCAGCCAGAGTCCAGGTACCATGACTGGCGTCTTGACTTTTCTGCTAAAAACATCTGCAACAAGGATAATCTTATCCTTAGGTACCCAGATCTTTTGGGTCCTTTTTGGTTAGCTGCCTTGAAAGTTGTCTGAACTTCTGTCTTTTTACAACAGTATTGTTCTGACTTACTTTTGGCTTAAACACAGGAACGTTCTGATCAGAACGTGTGTGTTTAATGTCATTCAGATGACCAAACTTGAAATGAGAGTACAAGGGAGTTTTCTTGATAACAAGTTTATCAACAGGTGTCGCTACTGCGAAAATCGGCGCCGGCTGAACAGAAGAGTCGCCACCGTGCGTTATTTATCCCAACAGAGGGAAAGAAACGCTCGAAGTAAACCTACCGCAAAGACGGGAAAGGAATGGTCATCGCAACCAAATCCTGGATTCGGGAGTCGGTTACGCAAGGGGAAGGTATTAGCACCCCTCACGTCGTCGTACTCGACGGGATCCACGCTTGTTTTCTAGTACAGATTTTTATTCTATCTATTCTAAAGGTCTGGGGTTAAAAGAAAATAAAATGACTCGGCAAAGTATCGCACTTTATGCCTACGTATTCCCGTATGGAACGAGAATCAGAGTCAACGTAGTTCGCCTAACTACGGAAAGGAGGGGAAGGTTGCTCGCTAGGATACAACATCCTATGCCTACGTACTTTCATACAGCATGAAAGATCAGAGCAAACGTAGTTCGGGCCACGTACGACACAAGTCTGTCTTGATTGTTTTTATCCTTCTGAAAAAGGGTTTTCTCCTGATTATGGGTCCAAGCGGACAAAAATGACACTTTGATGTTTGTTTTGAATCTTTTACGAAGAAATGTTTTTTAGTATGTTTGCAATCTCTGACGTACTAGAGACTATGATTTGAGAGTGACTACGTCGTTTGTCACCCTAAGGGTACCATACTAAGCAGTCAGATTACTGAAGAGTGACCCTCCAGCAACCTTTTCTCAAATAGCTTAAGGCTCGTAACGTACGACATCGATTAACCTTATTATTGTGTTTTTGAATTATTCTGAGATGAGAAAGAGAAAGAAGCTCTAAAAAGCCTATGGTTGAAAAAGGAATCAAAACTACCCTAATGTTGTCATGCATGGATGAAAGCCTAATGTCTATCATATTTCCCTCTTGCGCAGAGAGAAACATAGATCCTAGGGGATAAACGGCAAAAGCAACAGATACACACAGTAAAGCAGTAACATGCATGAATGCAGCAAAAATAATAGCAAAGTGAACAGATTCACTTTAAACCCAAGGGGGAGATTAACAAACAGTACAACAAAGAAAATAAAAACCCAAAATCAACTCTGACAGCTCAACAGCTCCTACAGCAGCAGTCCAAACTGCACCAGCTCTGGCAGCTACAGTTGATACACAGCAAAAGGTTAATAACTACCACTTGAGGCAAGATTCTATAATATCCAAGCTCCAGCTAAGCTCTTATTCTTCAATAATCTTCAGCTTCAACAACCACTGAGTTCCAACCAGCAAAACCTTAGCCTTTAACAGGTATCTAGCTTTACCAGGTACCAGCTCCCTCTAAAATCATCTATAAATTCCATACTCAATAGGCTTTTAATCCTCAATGCAGATATTAACTTCAACAAGCTCCCAGCTTAAGCAAGCTCCAACCCTAACCAGTAACCACCTTCAACAAGCTCCTGAATTCAACTTCAACAAGTAGTAAAACCTTAGCTTCAACAAGCAACCAACTTCAACAAGCTCCTGACTTCAACTTCAACAACTAGTAAAACCTTAGCTTCAACAAGCAA
>CAWUDS030004439.1:1140550-1192304 GCA_963859935.3 Lathyrus sativus | reverse complement strand
CCATCATCACGGGAAAATTTATTCACAATTGCCCTTAAATTTCGTCAACACGAAAAGCCATAAATTCGTCATTACGAGGAAATCCTATCATCATAGGAATATAACTTGCCCTCATCCATACTTTTCAAATTTGTCCTCAGCAGGACTCCATATTCCATCATCATGGAGAAATAAAACTTGTCGACTCCACTGGGGATGGGCTATTCGCATATCGTCAGCACAAGGAGAGCCTATTAGCATGGGTAATAAAGTTCTTATTTACGTCTCATCAACACAAGAACTCCCATTAACATAGAAATAACTTGTCCCCATCAGGACTCACGTTTTGTCAACACAAGGGAAATAGATTCATCAACATGAATAAATCTTACCATCATAGGAGTACCATTCTTGTACATCTCTGAACTCACATTTCGTCAACACGAAGAAATCCTATCCACATAATCATAAATTGTCCTCATCAGGACGCACATTCTGTCAACACAGAGAGAGTAATCCGTCAACACGAATAAATCCTATCAGCATAGGCGTAGATTGTCCTCCTCAGGACTCCATATTCTGTCAACGCAGAAAAATCATATCAACATAGGCGTAACTTGTCCTCATCAGGACTCCCTATTCCGTCAACACAGAAAAATCCCATCAACATAGGCATCAATTGTCCTCATCAGGACCCCATATTCCGTCAGCACGGAGAAGCAATTTGTCAACACGAATAAATCCTATCATCATAGGCCTAAATCGTCCTCGTCAGGACTCCATATTCCGTCAACACGGAGAAATAGTTCGTTAATACGAATAAATCCTATCATCATAGGCATAAATTGTCCTCATCAGGACTCCGTATTCCATCATCATGGAGAAGTCAAACTTCGTCCTCAACAGGACTCCATATTCCATCATCATGGAGAAGTAATTCGTCAACACGAATAAATCCTATCATCATAGGCATGAATATTCTGAAAACCAATGACCGACACCCGTTCTGACAACACGCGTCCGCTTCTGAAATTTGATACCTGGAACCCTGAGATGCTACTGCAGCAACAAACTTGATAGAACAGTCCGCTCAAGACTTTGATTATCTGAAAAGACCTCTGAGCTTTAGAACTCCATACTCCTGTTGAGAAAACACACCTGAAAGCAAAAGGTTAATCAACCGGACTTATGTTTCAACATGCATATGTTTGACGATGACGTAATGTTCCATACAGCATGGAAATGCTACGCGTTTTCTAGATGAATGCATACATGATAATGCATGCAAATGCAAATGCAGGTTCAGGCTGATGGGGAAAGCTCTGATAAGCTTGCTTCATTAACACGGAAGCTGAGGACAACCACCGCCCTGCTGGGGAGGGAACGGTATCACAAAGTATTCCGGCAAAATAAATGCCAGGACATACAACGAACTCTGCCGAGGGGAGTTTTAACCTTCGATTTCCACTGGAAAGAAAACATTTGCTGCAAAGAGAGAACTCCGCTGGGGACGAAACGGCTCCCTTGGGAAATATCAACCAACTCCGCTGGGGAGAATGAACAACCCTACTGGGGAGAATAACTGTCTGAACACAGTTTACAACTCTCTGAAAGCTAAAAGAGTCTGCTGAAGATAAGGAATCCTTTTGGAGAACTACCACTGTCTGAATACAGCCTACAATCTTGGAATCATCAAATTCTGCTGAGGGTAAACGACCCTGCTGGGAAAAGTAAACCATCTGGCTACAGTTTACATACTCGGGACCGAGGATAGACATCCTATGGCGAGCATCACTCTTGACTTGCTGGAGAATATCCTTTGGATAAGCTGCGACTAGCTGGGGGATTTGATCCTTCTTCAGTAAGGAACATTGTCATCTCAGCTTCAAGGAATGCAGCGTGACCTGCATGGGGATTCACTTCACATAATGATCAAGTCTTTCCGTCACGAGCCTCTGGTTAGGACTGCAATCTTCTGATCATCCACCTCATATGGGCAAGAACCCTGCAACACCACAAACGAGACAAGACAAGTCTATACAACCAAATCTATTCAAGTTAGCGTTAGCGACATCATTTTCAGTCAATTCGAAGTTTTAGCAATTATTGGCAAGGGCCAGCAACGTTATGCAACTCCTAGTTTTATCAAACCATTGGCGTTTTCACATACAAAACAGTAAAGAACAAGCATCAAATACTGAATAACATGTTTTATTGATAGGGCCCCTGAATGGGCAGAGTTTTGTACACTGGATATAACTCCTGAAAAGAGGAAGTTACGCATAACAAATATACAAGTATGCACAGGAAGCATAAATACAATGACAAATCAAATTTGCGCATATGTCGGCAACGTGAAGCAGACAAACATCATGAGCTGATCCTCCTATGACTCGCCTGACTCTGGCGCCTTCCCGGTATTCAAACTTTTGAAGAGATTGTATCTGATAAACGAACTCTCAGGTGTATTCTCCCGCACCAATGTGCAACGCAGTATCAAATTCGGCCCGCAGTCATTTGCTTTTCAAATCCCTAACTTTTGCGTGAACCGCCCTTTGCGGGTTTTCAGTTCACCGGGATACCCTTTTTTGCCGAAGTCGCCCAGTGTAGGTTTTCAACTTCGCGAGTGTACATCTTTTTTCAATTTTATCCCTAATTTTTTCCCGAACCTTTTTATTCTGTTTTTGGTTCGCCGGGATGCCCCGTTTTTGCCTGGACTCTCTTTTTTTTTGTCCAGCGGGTCAATTTTAAGCAAAGTATCTTTTAACTGCGTCTGAATTCATAGGCGACGTAAAGTCTTCACCATCCATGGTGGACAACAACAATGCTCCTCCTGAAAAGACTTTTCTGACAACGTATGGCCCCTCGTAGTTGGGGGTCCACTTGCCCCTATGATCTGACTGCAGCGGGAGGATCCTCTTCAGCACAAGGTCGCCCATCTGAAAGCTCCGAGGATGTATCTTCTTATCATACGCTTTCTTCATCCGGCTCTGGTACAACCGACCGTATGCTAGGGAAGCTAGCCTCTTCTCATCCATTAAACTCAGCTGGTTCAACCTGTCTTTCACCCATTCTGCCTCGTCAAGTTGGACCTCTCGTAATACCCTCAGGGAAGGAATCTCCACTTCCAGCGGTAACACTGCTTCCATTCCGTATAACAACGAGAACGGGGTTGCCCCGGTTGATGTGCGTACCGTCGTACGATAACCGTGCAAAGCAAAAGGTAGCATCTCGTGCCAGTCCTTATAGGTCACCACCATCGTCTGAACAATCTTCTTTATGTTCTTATTGGCCGCTTCAACAGCGCCATTCATCTTGGGTCAATACGGAGAAGAGTTGTGATGTTCGATCTTAAAACTCTGACACAACTCCTTCATCATTTTGTTATTTAAGTTCGAACCGTTGTCGGTAATAATCCGCTCAGGGATTCCATATCTGCAAATGATATCTCGTTTGATAAACCTGGCTACCACCTGCTTGGTCACATTAGCATAGGATGCCGCTTCTACCCATTTAGTAAAATAATCGATTGCTACCAAAATGAACCGGTGTCTGTTAGATGCCGTCGGCTCGATCTTTCCAATCATATCAATTCCCCACATCGAGAATGGCCACGGTGACGACATCACGTTCAGAGGACTTGGAGGCACATGGATCTTATCCGCATAGATCTGGCACTTATGACACCTCTTCGCAAACTTGAAACAGTCAGTTTCCATAGTTAGCCAGTAATAGCCTGCCCGCAGCAACTTTCTCGTCATAGCATGCCTACCAGCATGTGTACCAAATGTACCCTCGTGTATTTCCTCCATAAGCAACTTCGCCTCTTTCTCGTCTACACAGCATAGTAACACCAAGTCGTGGTTTCTTTTGTACAGGACACCGTCCGGATTCAGATAGAAATTACCAACCAATCTCCTGAGAGTCTTCTGATTGCGACTGGATGCCCCAGCCGGATACTCCTTGTTCTTCTGGAAATTCTGGATGTCAAAATACCAGGGTTTATCATCGGATGCTTCGTCAATGGCAAATACGAAGGCGGGTCTGTCAAGCCGAGAGATAACAATTCTGGGAGCCTCGTTCCAGAAGTTGAGTTTATACATGGAGGATAATGTGGCCAGGGCGTCAGCCATCTGATTTTCTGCTCGCGGCACATGATGCAATTCAACCTTGTCAAAGAATGGCAACAATCTCCTTGCATAATTCATGTACGGTATCAAATTGGGCTGACGTGTCTCCCATTCTCCTTTTATTTGATTCACCACCAGAGTTGAGTCTCCGTATACATCCAGATTTTTGATTCGCAAATCAATGGCTTCTTCGAGCCCCATGATGCAAGCTTCGTATTCGGCTTCGTTATTAGTAACCGGAAAGGTCAATCGAGCGGTAAATGGGATGTGCGACCCATGCGGAGTAGTGATGATTTCCCCTATTCCACTGCCATAGGAGTTCACAGCTCCGTCAAATATCAACTGCCACTTGGAATCCGTCTTTGGCCCTTCATCCGGCAACGGTTCTTCCCAATCTTTCATCTTCAGGTACATGATATCCTCGTCAGGAAAATCAAACCTCATCGATTGGTAGTCCTCAATAGGTTGCTCAACAAGATACTCTGATAACACGCTCCCCTTTATAGCCTTCTGTGAAACATACTGGATGTCGTATTCGGTCAAAACCATCTGCCAACCGACAATTCTCCCAGATAGTGCCTGCTTTTCAAATACGTATTTGATAGGATCCATCTTCGAGATGAGCATGGTTGTATGATTTAGCATGTATTGCCTCAAACGCTTGGCGGCCCAAGCTAGCGCACAACAAGTTTTTTCGAGCATTGAGTATCGAGATTCACAGTCAGTAAACTTCTTACTCAGGTAGTATATCACATGCTCTTTATGCCCTGTCTCGTCATGTTGACCGAGAACACAACCCATACTCCCCTCAAGAACCGTCAAATACATAATCAAGGGTCTCCCTGCCACTAGAGGTATTAAAATAGGAGGCTCCTGCAAATACTGTTTTATTTTATCGAACGCCTTTTGACAATTTTCATTCCATGTTACGACCTGGTCTTTTTTCAACAGCTTGAATAACGGCTCGCACGTAGCTGTTAGGTGAGATATGAACCGGGCGATGTAGTTCAACCTCCCTAAAAACCCGCGCACCTCTTTTTCTGTTTTAGGCATCGGCATTTCCTGTATTGCTTTTATTTTCGCAGGATCAACCTCTATTCCTTTTTCGCTCACGATAAACCCCAGCAGTTTACCTGATCTCACCCCGAAGGTGCATTTGTTAGGGTTCAGTCTCAACCTGAACTTCCTAAGCCTCTTGAATAATTTCAGCAGATTCACCAAATGCTCTTCCTCCGTCTGGGATTTAGCAATCATATCATCAACATAAACCTCGATCTCTTTATGCATCATGTCATGAAAGAGAGTTGTCATTGCACGCTGATACGTTGCCCCAGCATTCTTCAATCCGAAGGGCAACACTTTGTAACAAAATGTTCCCCAAGGCGTAATGAAGGTAGTCTTCTCCATGTCTTCTGGCGCCATTTTTATCTGATTATAGCCCGAGAATCCATCCATGAAGGAGAATGCGGAGAATTGAGCGGTGTTATCGACCAGCACATCGATGTGAGGAAGTGGAAAATCATCTTTCAGGCTCGCTCTGTTCAGATCACGGTAATCTACGCACATTCTCACTTTACCGTCTTTCTTTGGCACTGGCACAATATTAGCGACCCATGAGGGATATTTTGTAACAGCTAGGAAACCAGCGTCCCACTGCCTTTGAACCTCCTCCTTAATCTTCACAGCCATGTCCGGTCTCGTTCTTCGGAGCTTCTGCTTAACCGGCGGGCATTCTTCTTTTAGCGACAAACGGTGAACAACCATATTCGTATCCAGCCCAGGCATATCCTCATACGACCAAGCAAAAATATCATTGTACTCCTTGAGCATTTCAACCAATCTTCGCTTGACGTCGCTCTGCAGCGCGGCCCCTATACGGATGTTCCTTTCAACCCCTTCCGACCCCAGATTGACGATCTCAATGACTTCCTCATGAGGCAGAATGATTCGTTCTTCTTGTTTTACCAACCAAGACAACTCTTCTGGAACGTCGCCATCTTCAACAATCTCTTCTTCGGTCTGAAGTACCGGGTGCTCAAAGTCGAAGTGAGTCATAGGCGGTTCATAGATGTCATCTGAAATAGTAATCATGCAAAGGAAATGGTTAAATGCTTCAAAATACATACAAAGCGAATAACTACGTTGCCATTTTATTGTGAAAAATAAAAACAGGAAAAACAGAGATCACAATATTTGTACGTGAAAAACGCCTTTTATTTAACGATTAAACAGTGCAATGTACATAACAGAACAACCCTAAGCAAAACCACGATGCCCCGGGTAGGACACCGGATTGTTCAACAATTAAGAAAACAAAGTATTACTGTTTAGTTGTCACAGGAACAGTATCCTAAATAGACCAATTGCACAACCCTTGTCCTGTCACGCTCGGCTGAATCCAGGCATCCATGTCGCAGTCGCTGTCTCCTTCTTCGAAATCTGAAACAGCGTTGATGGTCTCGTGACATACTCCACTAGCCGTAATCGTTATTGGTCTTTTGAAACGGGGTGCCCCTGCAGTAGGCGTTGATGATGAAGGTTGATATCCCAACCCAAATCTGTCCATTTTCACGGGAATATCCAGAACTTTGCCCCAGCCCTTTGTCTCACCAGTCTTCACTAGAGCCTGAGCCTCTTTGTATGACGATACTGCCACCTCTGATGCTTTACTCGGCCCTGGAACTTTGTCTTTGATGCGCAGCCCCTCAAAGGCTTGACAGGGTGTTTCATGAATTTCGCCGTCGACTTCCACGTACTTGAATGACGACAAATGGCTGACCAGTATATCCTCCTCTCCACAAACTGTGACCACGTTGTCCCCCACCATGTACTTCAGCTTTTGGTGCAAGGTAGATGTGACTGCCCCAGCACCATAGATCCATGGTCGTCCGAGAAGACAGCTATATGCGGGCTGGATGTCCATAATGTAAAATTCCGTTTCGAAAATCTCTGGCCCCGCCTGCAGAGGCAGAGTTATGGATCCAAAGACTGACCTCCGTGTACCATCAAATGCCCTGACCACCAAGTCACTAGGCGTATAAATGATCCCCCTGATGTCCAATTTCATCATTGCTTTCATTGGCAGCACATTCAAGGAAACCCGGTATCTACCAGCACGTGGGACATGACTGTGCCCCTGCATTCAACTGAGACGTGTAACGCCATATTATGTTCTCTTCCCCTTGGGGTCAAATCAAAATCCGTAAATCCCAAACTATGGCCTGCATTCACGTGCGCCATCACCCCCTCCAACTGATTCACAAAAACATCTTGGGGTACAAACGACGTGTCCAAAATTTTCAATAATGCATTCCTATGGGCTTCGGAACACAGTAACAGCGACAGTATGGATATCTTCGACGGCGTCTGTCGAAGGTGCTCAACAATTTTATAGTCACTCTTACGGATAAGGCGCATAAACTCTTCTACATCCTTCGGTGCCGTTTCTTTTTCATTCCTCTGCACAGGAACCTCCTCATTTACCTTTCCTTTACCTTTTGCCAATCGCTCAGCCTCTACCTCAGGCGATATAAAAATTCTCCCGCTCCTTGTCATCCCTCCAGTGCCGACGAAATTGTCCACAACCCCAGCTGGTTGTTTACTTATATCAAGTTTCTCCCCATCACAGTATGCTTCCAGCCCATAAGTCTAGGGTACTGCCCTGGTGCTCTCATAAGGGATTGGCCCTGCCTTTGTTATAGTGATCGTAGGTCGCCTGGCTGGCGCCGTTATAGTTATCGTCTTCCGTGGAATTGTCACCGTAGCAACATCACTTTGCTCATCTGCTAATACTTCTGCAGGTTTCTCAACTGCCGTTCTGTCGAATTGCAACGTGCCTTCATCTATCAAGGTCTGAATACCCCTCTTCAATTCAGCACAACCCCCAGCCTGGGTCCAACATTCTAGACAAAACTTATCGCAGCCCGGATACACATCTCCTTTCAATAACCTGCTCTTTATTTCACACAACGGCGTTTTCAGTTCGTCAACATTCATGATCAGATTCAAACCCTCCTCAGTCAAAATAGCATTTTCCCCATGGTTGGGCATTGGCTGCTGTACTATATTTTGACCTGCTCGTCCAAAATTTATGGCCTTGCTATCTAGTAGATCTTGAACCTTATGTTTAAACGCATGATAGGCCTCTATGTCATGCCCGGGTGCCCCGGAGTGGAAATCACAGTGCTTATTAACATCATACCCATAAGGAAGGATTGGTCCCGTGGGCGGCGCCAAGGTCCTTTTTTCAACTAAATTCAGCCCCAACAGTGTCTGAAAAAGTTCCGCGTACGTGGAAGGAGGCGCTTCAAACACTCGTTTCGGCTTCGCATTCGAGAATCTTCTTTGGCCAGCGTTCTGCCCCTGTTGCTGCTGTGGCTGCTGCTGTTGTTGCGGTGGCTATTGTTGTTGTCTCTATTGAGGAATCGGAATCGTGACACTTGCTACCTGCTGCGGCTGATTATACTGGTGTCTTCCTCTGCCTCTGCCCCGGCCGCCAAACACTGCGCTAGAATCACCTTGACGACGACCACCAAATGCTTTTCTATTACCGCCTGACGAAATAGACTCCCCAGCTTGGAATCTTCCCAATTTAATATTACTTTCAACCTTCTCACCCATCAAGATTAGATCCGAGAAACTGCCCAAGGAAGCAGGAAACAGTTTGTCATAAAATATACCGGTGAACGTTCCTATGAACATATCATTCATCTCCTTCTCAACCAAAGGAGGATGAACCCTTGCAGCCATGTCGCGCCATCTCTGCGCATTTTCTTTGAAACTCTCATCTTTCTTCTGTGACAACCCCTGTAACTGGACCCTGTTCGGTGTCAGATCACTGTTATACTTGTAATGAGTCACAAACGCTTCAGCCAGTTGCTTCCATGTCTTTATCTAAGTAGGCTCCAACCCCATGTACCATTCAAGGGAAGGACCAGACAAGCTGTCTTGAAAGAAATGCATCAGCATTCTCTCATCGTTCGAGTAAGCGGACATCCGTCTGTAGTATGACTGCACATGCACCTTCGGACAGGTATCTCCCTTATATTTGCCAAATGTGGGGGCTTTAAACTTCAGCGGTACCCTCAGGCCAGGCACCAAACCCATTGTGGTCATATCTAAACCAGCAGCACTTTGATTCACAACACCTTTCATCTGCTCCTCGAGCATCTTGATTCGCTGAGTGTTGTCTACAGGACCTTCAAAACCTCTACCAGAGAAAGCATCCTCTTGTTGGTCTTCCATCCAATTAACATTCTCGTTTCTGTACCCATCATACCCATTGTTACGACCAAATCTAGCCTGATTCATCACAGGCCCCCGTCCCCTGTTACCATACCCTTGAGCGACCCCAGTAGGTCCAAAAGCCATCATTCCAGCACCATTTCCGTTATCGAATCCACCATAGCCCTGATTGGCATTACCAAATCCATCCTGTCAAAAACCCTGAGCGTTGAGACCAAACTTCCCATCCTGGTTAGCATAATCGAACCCCTGGTCGTTATAGCCAAATCCGTTGTTACCGAAGCCATTACCTCCATTGTTGTTACCGCCCAGATTTGCGTCTCCGAATCCAGCGTTGTTAATGACAGTCTCATTACCAATTCCAGTATTACCATTCCCGGTGCCAGCGATATTGTTCACATTCACAGCAGGTATATTCACCACAGGTGGAGCTACTGGTGTAGGAGTACCATCCCCATGAATGGTATCAATACGTACAGAATTATGGTCTTCGTTTCCATTCCCGACATTCCCCACCAGCAATGGCTGCACCAAAGTTTGCAAGTTTTCCTATCCCTTCACAATTGTTTCCATCGTCTGCATGAACAGCGCCAGCTTCTCACGCATTTCCTGCATCTCGCTCTGCATCTGGTCCATAACTCTTTTGCAGTTGGTACGAGTAGAGTATCGGTGCGGGCGTTGGCTTTCAATCCTGGAAGAAACTGCAAGGATGCAGGAAATGAGATACAATTCAATAATCACCTGGTGAATGCAATATGAATGCAAATGCAAATATGTAAATATGCTACAGGTTATATTCCCCTGATTCTGGTTTTGGAGAGAAAGCCATTACGGCAATGGAGTCCCTATTCAGCAAGTAATAAACCAGAAAATCCTCACATATAACAAATGCCAAGGGACTGAGTACAAGAGTTCAACTGAATACAACCGAAGAGACCTCGGCCAACAAGCCTGGCGATGGCCCAAATATGAGTACAAATAACAAAGGTAAGGCAAAGGTACATCAGGCCAAATGGCGTGCTCGGACGTCCTCCAATATCCTCATCATCTCCGAGTGCCCTAGTCGGGAGATCAACTCCTGAATCAGTAAAGCATGCCGCTCAGTAGTGGATCTCAGCTTCGCGGCGTCATCCCGGGAAGCTCCTTTGCTCGAACTCTTGTCAGATCTGTACCTCTTGGAACCGGCCTTCTCCTCGTAACCTCTCGACTTCTCGTCACTGTCACTTACTCTGAGACCAGCAGTGCTCCTAAGGGATGTCACTTCAGCAATCTTTGCTTCCTGGGCTTTAACCTGTGCCTCCAGCGTGGAAATCTGCACTTTCAGTTTGTCTTCGCGCTCCTTCCGCTTGGTAAGCGTGGCGTTCCACAAAGCTTCCCACTTGCTGATACGAGCATAAGCTTTGCTTAGAAGTTCCTTCTTGGAAGAAAGCACCTTGCTAACGCCGTTCAAGGCTATCCCCACTTTTTCTTTCTTTTTGGTTGCTTCTGTCAGCTCTGATCCCAACCTGTTAATCAATTCGGTCTGTTCCTTCACCGTGAAGGTGGCTTCCTTCTTCTCTCGCCGTAACTGGAAGATCTCCTTCTCTAACTCCTCATTAGATTTCTTCAAATACTCATTTGCAGCCAACAACTTGCTATATTTCTCACTCTCTTCTGCAGGAGGTACCTCAATCAATGGAAGATACAGTGGTTCCACAGCAGGATAAGGCATCAAAGAAATACTAGCTCTCTCACGGACCCATGCCAAATAAGGATCATAAGCTCTGCTATTGCTCTTACCGAGCAAAGCTTTCCCCCTCTTATGGATTCCAGCCCATGCTTGTCTCGACCTGATCAAAGCAACCTCATCTAAGGGGCCCGTGAGATACAGAGATTCCTGTATCTCAACCTCAATAGGAGCATCTCTCAAGGCATAGCCAAACTGTCGTACCAATAGTGAAGGATTATAGTTGATACAACCTTTTCGTCCAATGAGGGGAACATTCGGAAAGCCACTGCAACTATATATAATGTCGGTACCAAGCATACCCCGATCAAACCAAATGATATTCTCAGCAGATAGCCCCATCAACCGGGACGGCCAATCCAAAGTATCAATGGTATCAATAAATGGCCCAGTCTTCGGAAGGTACCTCTGGAACCACCTGTATAAGAGAGGAAGACAGCAGGATACGTTCTTGCCACGACGTTTCTCATTCTTGTAGTGAATAGAATGATAAACATCGCCCAAGAGAGAAGGAATGGGATTCTTCGAGGCGAGAATCAAGAAGGCATCCGAGTCAACAAAGTCTGGCACATTAGGAAACAAGACAATCCCGTATATGCAGACAGCCAGAATAGCACTAAAAGCAACCCAACACCCATTCTTCGCGCACTGTGTAGCCTTCTCAACTAGGACAGATAAGTGAAAACCATAAGCTCCATTCAGCTTGACCAAGCCTCCTGGAAACTCAGAAGCATCCAAACTAACAATCTCTATGAGTGTAGCTAACTCAGGCTCAGTATCAATGTGTACAAAGGGCATCTGGTCTAGCACGGGGATATCCAACATAACATAATACTCCTACAAAGTGGGTGCAAGAATGTAGTCTGGAAACAAGAAACATCTCAGCTGCGGCTCATAAAACTGCATCAAAGTATACACCCCAGTAATCTCGAAAGCTGAAGGTGTGTACAACAAGCTAAGCAGTCTCCCATAGGATGCTCTGAACCCAGCCCTCATGCTCTCATCTGCCAAAGCAACTAAACCCAGTAATGAACTGATGTCTGGTGAATGCAGCCTGTAAGCAACCGTCTTCTTCAGGGACTCCATGCCTGGCTAGAAGATATCCTAGAATCAAAGGGGAATGATCACCTGCAACATAAATACATGTTAATGAAATGCAAACATGAAAATGCACATGCATATGCAAACAAGGGATCAAGTGCAATGCTGATAGACTGGGCTGCTCTGTACTGGAGCCTGGAGAAACATTCAATCTTTATTTCAAACCAAACCAATCACTCAAAAGAACCCTGTAACCGCATCTCACTGACAGAGATAAACCAGGTATTCTGAGGTTAAAGGTTCCATGCAAACAGACCCTCCTACCCCTCACAGGTGTGTACTTAACTCGCAGACGAGGTACGGCATCCAATGCGGGTTCAACGTCACAGACTTTCAAGAGCGATGATACGATACCCAGAAGGTGTGGCATCATCATCCCTTGAAGCGTCCTCACTTAGTTGAATCCCAATTGATAGGTTCCCAGAGTCGACAATCCTCGGGTCAGACAACTTGTCGAGCCCTAAGGGCCAGGCAAGAAGCATCAAAGAGAATCTCGTCCGAGTGAGATTTCGTGGCTAGCTGGTGCGAGCTAAGCAAGCAGGCTAACCACTACTCTCTCTATAGATCTATATGTGTACTCAAGCCTGGGTTCGGCTTATCTCTCAACAGATTACCCCTACCCACAGCAGCAATGATAATATAAGGTTAGTAATAACATTGCGGAAAGTAAAGACAGAATAGTAAATCCATACAATACCCCTGGCGGGAAAACAAGCGCTAGGATTGACTCGCGTAGGGAATCGTTGGAGTCCCCAACAGAGTCGCCAGCTGTCGCTACTGCGAAAATCGGCGCCGACTGAACAGAAGAGTCGCTACCGTACGTTATTTATCCCAACGGAGGGAAAGGAAACGCTCGAAGTAAACCTACCGCAAAGACGGGAAAGGAATGGTCATCGCAACCAAATCCTGGATTCGGGAGTCGGTTACACAAGGGGAAGGTATTAGCACCCCTCACGTCCGTCGTACTCGACGGGATCCACTCTTGTTTTCTAGTACGGATTGTTATTCTATCTATTCTAAAGGTCTGGGGTTAAAAGAAAATAAAATGACTCGGCAAAGTATCGCACTTTATGCCTATGTATTCCCGTCTGGAACGAGAAATCAGAGTCAACGTAGTTCGCCTAACTACGGGGAAAGGAGGGGAAGGTTGCTCACTAGGATACAACATCCCATGCCTATGTACTTTCATACAGCATGAAAGATCAGAGCAAACATAGTTCGGGCCACGTACGACACAAGTCTGTCTTGATTGTTTTTATCCTTCTGAAAAAGGGTTTTCTCCTGATTATGGGTCCAAGCGGACAAAAATGACACTTTGATGTTTGTTTTGAATCTTTTACGGAAGAAATGTTTTTTAGTATGTTTGCAATCTCTGACGTACTAGAGACTATGATTTGAGAGTGACTACGTTGTTTGTCACCCTAAGGGTACCATACTAAGCAGTCAGATTACTGAAGAGTGACCCTCCAACAACCTTTTCTCAAATAGCTTAAGGCTCGTAACGTACGACATCGATTAACCTTATTATTGTGTTTTTGAATTATTCTGAGATGAGAAAGAGAAAGAAGCTCTAAAAAGCCTATGGTTGAAAAGGGAATCAAAACTACCTTAATGTTGTCATGAATGAATGAAAGCCTAATGTCTATCATATTTCCCTCTTGCGCAGAGAGAAACAGAGATCCTAGGGGATAAACGCCAAAAGCAACAGATACACACAGTAAAACAGTAACATGCATAAATGAAGCAAGAAATAATAGGCAAAGTGAACAGATTCACTTTAAACCCAAGGGGGAGATTAACAAACAGTACAACAAAGAAAATAAAAACCCTAAAATCAACTCTGACAGCTCAACAGCTCCTGCAGCAGCAGTCCAAACTGCACCAGCTCTGGCAGCTACAGTTGATACATAGCAAAAGGTTAACAACTACCACTTGAGGCAAGATTCTATAATATCCAAGCTCCAACTAAGCTCTTATTCTTCAATAATCTTCAGCTTCAACAAGCACTGAGTTCCAACCAGCAAAACCTTAGCCTTTAACAGGTATCTAGCTTTACCAGGTACCAGCTCCCTCTAAAATCATCTATAAATTCCATCCTCAATAGGCTTTTAATCCTCAACGCAGATATTAACTTCAACAATCTCCCAGCCTAAGAAAGCTCCAACCCTAACCAGTAACCACCTTCAACAAACTCCTGACTTCAACTTCAACAAGTAGTAAAACCTTAGCTTCAACAAGCAACCAGCTTCAACAAGCTCCTGACTTCACCTTCAACAAGTAGTAAAACCTTAGCTTCAACAAGCAACCAGCTTCAACAAGCTCCTGACTTCACCTTCAACAAGTAGTAAAACCTTAGCTTCAACAAGCAACCAACTTCAACAAGCTCCAATTTTCTCTTTACCAAGCTTCCACAAGCACCTCCAAAGGAGAATCATTCAACAAGATCAGGTTATAATGTTAAGAAACTCAATGACAACCAAAGGAAATCACTAAGATTTTAACATTGCAAATGAAAGGTATCCTCAAAGCTCTACTCACTTGGGCATACCACTCATCCCTCCTAAGGAGAGATGGAGTTTCCCAAGGAGGACTTTATGTCATTGGATAGGATAGAGGCAAACAATGCACTCTATGTTTGACAGAAGAATTTGTCTATTCTAAGCTCTTCCTATTTTATCCTATTTCTCCTAAGTCTTCAATCACCATCTTCAATCCCAAGCAATCCTCATGCATCAACCTTGATCCTTGTATCCAATCTCCTTCATTGATTCTTCATGCTTCCCCAAGCCCAAACCAAGCCCACACCCCAAAATAAAAGCCCAGAACCCCAAATAGACAATCATAAACCCCAAGTGGGAACACCAAACAATCACACAACTTGCAAAATATACTGAAAATAGTAAAATAGCATTTAAAATTCTAATATTAATTCTAAGGGGAGTTCTATATCTACCCTACATACCCTATATGTCCCATACCCTAATTCATGCTAAAAACCCCAAAAGAACATATTAGAATGCACCTATGTTGAGTTTAAACCCTAATTATACTAACCTAATGTTCTCTAATCAACACTAATCAAAATTAATCCACAAAAATATGGAATAAATCCAGGGGGAACTTAATGTCCTAATCTAACTACCACAAAAAGAAGGGAATCAAAAAATGAATTTAAATTGCTAAAAAAAATTCACCAAATGATGTGTACAAACAAAATGAAAATAAAATGCAATTAAATGTAAAAAACCACCAAAAATAGAAAAATGCTTAAAATAACATTTTTATTTTCTGATAATTTTCTTCACACAATTATTAAAATGTAGCAAAAATCCCCACATTAAAATGATTATTTTTCTATTTTATATGAATTTTCAAAGAAACAAAAATAATATGATGAAAATAATGAAAATATGAAGAAAAAGAAAAACGCGCGTGGCAAATAGTAATCCAGATCAGTTCAAATCCACAGTTGGGCCAGGATGGGGGTGTAGAAATCAATGCGCACCAGGCCCACGCTTATAATCAGAAAATGAAAATAAAAAGAATAAGCATTCGGTGCAAATAGCATCCAAAACATATGCAATCTGGTTGGGCCTCTGATATGGGGGTGTGAATATCATTTCCAACTTAAGCCCACCTCATCCTAGTAAGTGAAACGCAACGTTTCACTTACTCAGACTTTCCTCTCACAAACTCAAATTAAATCATGGCCCTAGGATTAGCTTTCTAATCAATGGTCCTCGTGTAATCCAACGGCACTGACATCATCATCAACCTTTGAACATGAAATTGGAGGGAGAACACCATGGCAACAGACCTTACAACACCCATCTTCTCCAAACGCGGGTGTCATCAAACCTCAATCAAAATCACAATTAAAAACCCTAATCCACTCAGAATTTTATGCTGATTCTAACTCTACTAGCCATTTCCATTGAAACATCTTCATGCTCAAAACCCGATCAAGAAACCAGAAATTGGTCAATCCACAATCAACACTATTCTTCAAATTGTTTGGTCTAATCCCTCCACCACCTCACCAGGAGCATTTTCCACTATTAAGCACATGTTCTACCTCAAAATTCATCAAGTTATTACTCACAACCGAAATTGTGTCCATTGCTCAATTGTCCTAAAACTTCACAACTCAATACCTAAAAGCTTCCTCTAATCACCTATGACCATTCTAACCTAACAAAACATGTTAATTCTACCTAAATTAAGCTGTGGATGAAAAAGTACCAACCTGAGAAATTGGGAAGAACAGATGAACAAAACCTTCAAATCAGGTGCTGAGATGCTCCAGATACGATCAATGGATGATGAACTAGCTTCTGTATGCAAAATAACCACTTGAAATAGCCTGGATTGCAGAAATCAAATATGAGTTGCAGGTCTGAAATTCTGAGATCAAGAACATGATTTGGCCACAAATTCACTTGGATCTTGAGGGGTAATCACTCAGTAACATCAAGGGAAGTAATTGAAATCAAGAAACTGGATGGAAAGTAGTGGAATACGTGTAACCGATTTCAAATGCCAACAAGAAGTGTGAAAACTCAATCTCTTTTCTCTTCTTCAATTCTCACCAAAAAACTCTTCTGATCAGTTCTAATACATATATAGATGATGTTAGAATCCTCTAGAATGTTCTGGATGGCTCCAATGAGATTATGAAATTCTCATGTCATAAATTTCTCATTTGATGATATCAACATATCAGTTCTGGTTTTAGCTCTCAATTCAACTTGGCTTGTGTTCAATTTACCTTCTAAGGAGATATTGGATGTGTGTGGATAGTTAGTTTGGCTTGAATCAGCTTGTGTTGGATTTTGGTTGTGTAACTTGGATTTCAAGTAAGAGGTTTACAAAGCAAGTCCATGATTCTGACCTCTATTTAAAAAAGTGTTAATGCCATTGTATTTAAAAGATGTTTTCTAATTGAAATGAGTATTTGGATGATGCATTTTGGACTCATAACTTGAAAATTGCATTTTCCCTCCATGAATCCATTTGAAATTCTTCCATATTCAAGCCATTTTTAGCAACTTGGTGATACAAGCCATTCTAGCTCACCATGACCTCTTGTCTAGCCTAAAAATGCCATTTGGACCACATCTCATGTTGAAAACTTTTACATTTGAAGAGTGGAAGATGAAGATATTGACCTATGTTGAAAAATGACTTATAATTCAACTTTCCCAAAATACCCCTAAGTTGCCAAGACCATAACTTGAGTTCTACAACTCCTCTTGAGGACTTCTAGTACTCAAATTAAAGCTAAGATCAAGATCTACAACTCTTATGTTGTCCAAGAATCCATTTGAAAACCCTTTGATGGGAAAAAGTTGCTTGGAAGTCAAATGACTTTCACAGATTAATTTCAGTGTCCTCTGAGGCCCCCTAACTTGCAAGAACCATCACTTGAGTTCTACAAATCTTATTGAAGACTTATAGTACTCAAATTAAAGCTATTGAGAAGCTCTACAAGTTTCATGTTGACCAAGAATTAATTTTAAGCTTGCATTATGACTTATCTGGCTTGGAAGTTAAGCCTAAATTAGGGTTTTTTACATTGGAACCCTAATTTAGTAACTCCTCTTCTTCTTAGTTCCTTTTGATTTCTCCTTGTCACAACACCACACTTGTGTACACATATCAATCCATGAATTCCACAACCTTAAACTAAGCCTTGATGTTCTTCAATCACTCAGTTGACCTAGGGTTGACCTAGGGTTGACCCAGATGAAACCCTAGTTGACTGCATTCCACTGTAACTCTTGTAATCAACCCAATGACTTGCTTCATCTTCAAAATGACCCTCTAGGCTCTGCATGATGATAGCACACATCCCCTACCCTCAGTTCATATCTCATATCTCATTGATGACCCTCAATCACACCCCAGATAGGAGAGAGATCCACTGCTTGACCTTCTAACTTCTCAAAACTTCAATTCCTTTCCTGGTGACTTGAATAGACTTAAGCTTGAATAAAACCCCTTTTGATGTGCCTCTTTAGAGAATAATGGCACTTGACCCCTTGTTGGATGACTTGCTTATGCTATGCTATGCAAATGATTGAACTATGTACACTATCTACTATGCAAATGACAATGCAATTGAAACATAAATCAAGTAAAATAAGTTGGTCAAATTTTAGGGTGCAACAATAGGCATTGGATTTAAATCCTTTCCAGAAGAGGATTCATATCCAATTCCTTTCCTGTTATTTCTGCTAACCCCATAGATCATAGAAGCCATCTTGCTTCTGTCTATGCTTTTAGCAAGAAATTTCTGAAAGCTAAAGTCATATTCTTCTAAAATGTTTTTGCATTTAGATTTACTTTCAGATTCAGAGTTTTGTTGAGCTATTTCAAAATCAGCTTTCATTTTTAAATTGTTTTCTTTTAGCTCAACAATTTCTGATTTTAACAGATTATTCTTAGAGCCAAGATTACACTTAAGCTTCTTGCACTTGAGCTTAATCTGATTATAATTTTTCAGGACTTCAGATAAAACTTTAATAAGCTCTTCCCTAGTGAGATCATAAAGTACCTCTTCTGAGTCAGATTCAGAATCAGACTCAGATCCAGATGATTCTTCATTCTGATCTTCAATGCCTGCCATCAGATCCATGTTGGCGTATTCATCTTCAGATTCTGATGAGGATCCAGATTCATCAGAGTCATCCCAAGTTGCCATTAGAACCTTCTTCTTTTTGTCAAGCTTCCTCTTAGGTTTTTCTTTAAGAAGTTTTGGACATTCACTCTTGTAATGGCCAGGTTCTTTGCATTCAAAACAGACAACTTCCTTATTTTTAGATCTTTTTGGTCCAGAGGACTCCTTGCGCTGATCTGGTCTTTTGAAGTTCTTGAACTTCCTCTGCTTGTGCTTCCATAGTTTGTTGATTCTTCTGGATAGCAAGGATAATTCATCTTCTTCTTCAGAAGAAGATTCTTCAGAGCTTTCCTCTAACACCTGCAAAGCTTTCACAGATTTGTTAGATTTTAAGGCAATAAACTTACCTTTCTTTTGAGGTTCATCTTCCTCATGTTCAATTTCATGACTCCTTAATGAGCTGATTAACTCTTCCAGAGTGATCTTGTTCAGATCCTTGGCAAGCTTCAGAGCAGTGACCATAGGTCTCCATCTGATAGGAAAGCTTCTGATGATCTTCTTCACATGATCATCAGTTGAGTAGCCCTTCCCCAGAACTTTTAGACCAGCTGTAAGAATCTGGAATCTAGAGAACATAGTTTCTATGGGCTCAGATTCTTCCATCTTGAACGCTTCATACTTCTGTATTAACGCCAGAGCCTTGGTCTCTTTTACTTGAAGGTTTCCTTCATGAGTCATTTTCAAGGACTCAAACATGTCAAATGCAGTTTCTCTATTTGTGATATTTTCATACTCAGTGTGAGATATTGCATTTAACAATATTGTTCTAGCCTTGTGGTGATTTCTAAACTCCTTCTTTTGGGCTTCTGTCATAGATTTTCTGTCTACTTTCTCGCCATTCCCATCAGTGGGATGAACATACCCATCTATGACCAAGTCCACAAATCAGCATCATAACCAAGAAAAAAACTTTCAATCCTGTCTTTCCAATAATCAAATTTCCCCCCATCAAACATAGGAGGTTTTGTACTGATTCTGTCTCTTTCTTCATATTTGTTGGATGTTGAAGCATCAGCCATAATAACAACCAAATATATATATATCAAAGTTTTTATCACTGGATCTTTTTTGTCACTGTGAAGTGGTAGCACACACAGAACCGGAGCTCTGATGCCAACTGAAGGTGAGAAAATACTTAGAAGGGGGGGGGGGGGGGTTGAATAAGTATGAAGATAAAAATTAGAAGTAAAAAATCAAGGATTTTTATCCTAGTTCGTTGAACTCAACTACTCCAGTCCACCCTATCTAGAGTGATTTGCCTTTCTCAAACAAGGACTTAATCCACTATTTAATCAACTGATTACAATAGTAAGCACTAAGAACAACTGTTCAAAGTCTTCTCAAGAACTACTGATCCTAACTGGATCTTCTTAAGGTTCTCTTACAATCAAATGTAATAACAAATACAAGTGTTAAAATGCTTCTAATAAAGCTTTATCACAACTGTGATTTTTCACTTAAGATGAAGAAGAATGAAATAATTCTATCAAGAATGTATGAGTTGTATGAGAGCTTAGTTATGAATTCTTTTCAAGTATTTTCGTCAACTGAAGAAGATGAGTGGAGACTTGCTTTTATAGGCACAGTGATCCAAGAGCTTTTCACGTTGAGAACAGTGTACCAAAAGGTCTGAGCCTTTTAGTCTTCACATTATGTGACCTTTCCTAGAAGAAGAATGCACAAAGAAATCCTTTTTGTCTGTGTTCTTGTGTCTAGCATAAATAAGGAAAGAGTCGTTTGGTTATTCCAACGGACATAATCTTTGAATTCTTCTTCAATAATTTCCAGCAAGAATCATCAGAGTCTAAATTGATCAGAGCCTTATGATGTTTTGCTGAATCAGAGTCTTTGCAGCAAGTGTGCTTTCAGCGTGTATAAGTTCAGAGCAGAGTTTTGGGTCAGATCCTCAATACTGGCAGCGTTAGTACTATCAGAGTCTTCTGAAGTAACTGTGCTTGAAAACTCTTCATACAGAATTCTTCATTTCTTCAGATGCTTCTGGCTTTTGCTTCAGATGCTTCTGTAGCTTCTGCTTCAGATTCTTCTGGAGCTTCTGCTTCAGAGTCTTTTGGAGGCAGCGCTCAGAATCTTCTGGAGGCAACGTACAGAATCTTCTAAGAGATGCTTCTGACGCTTCAGAGCCTTGCATATTTCTTATGTTCAAATCTAATTTGCTTCTGGAGTGATATTTACCTTAACATCTGCATTTGAAGCACGTGAGCCACACAGGTCTCACGTCCGCGCTCCCCATTTGGAGCACGTGAGCCACACAGGTCTGACGTCCACATGCTATGCAAGACACTATGCATAAACACACATCACACACAGTGCTCACGACCCCACTAGTCCATCGCATCATAATAGGCATACATACACAAGCACACAAGTGCATCGATCCTACCGATCAACTCACCACACAACATATTACATACAATGCACACAAGGCATGCCGGTCCTACTGACCCAAATATATCACACAACAACATATAAATGCAACGCATAATCAGCGTATCGATCCTACGGATCAACTCATCACAACACATCACCACAACGCACTCAAGGCGTGTCGATCCTACTGATCCACATCCCTCACACAACATACAAACACAACACATAACAAGCGTATCGATTCTACGGATCCACTCATCACCACACATAGCACATAGTGCATACATATCACATACACATCCATACTTATCCAGACTTAACACATAATCCACTGATTATGTCAAATGCGATAAACGCCGGCCACACAGCTCTACAACCCTCAACATACACTCAGCACCCATATATCACCACATACATGCATCTCAACATACACTGACGCAATCCCTCCAATTAAGTAAGTATCAAGGAATTCACATCCTGCACCACACATACACTCACTACGGCTCACGATCACGTCCATCATCAAACATGACCAACAAGGGTCCAAAACCACAAAGGAAGCCAACAGAACAGCAGTAGAAACACAAACCGTTGTCGAGCTCGCTGGCACATTCGCCTGGCGAAGCACCGCAGCGAACACTCGCTGGCCATTCGCCTGGCGAAGCCCCGCAGCAAACACTCGCTGGAACTCGCCTGGCGAAACTTCTGGCGAAGCCAGACAATAGTTCTACCAGCACTCGCTGGCCAGTTCGCCTGGCGAAGGCTCGCCCCCTCATTCGCCCAGCGAAGGCTGGTGAACTCCTGCAGTATCAGCAAAATTCTACACAGCAGAAACAACATCCATCACCAATTCCGCCCGATTAAATCGAGTCTAACATCCACTCGCAACCAAACAACATACTACGACTTAATTATAAGGTCTATTCCCGATTCTACCCGACAAATTATCAACTCTGCTCAAATAACCCACTTCCGGCTCAACTTCGAATTTTCCCAGAAACCCCAAATGCACTCAAACAATTTCTCACAGCCACATGCAAACGAATCAACACATTCAATCACCACAATCACAACAACAATGACATACAATTAACATCAGATTATCATCAACATGCAAATATACTCATACAAGGGGTTAGGGATTTCCCTTCTACCAACATTCATGTAATACCATATAACCGATATATCTCCCCCCTTACCTAGAATTCAATTCTGATGTTGATGAAGCTTCAGAAATACACAACTTGATGATATTTTTGCGTCAGCCTTGGCTCTCTTGATTGTGCTTGCTCTTTCTCCCACCGTGTGTTCGTTCCTTTCACGCGTTCTTTCCCTTTCTAAATTCTCCCCAATGCCAACTATGCCCTCAATACCCCTAAATCACCTTTTAATCCAAATAATTCCATTAGTAATAAATCCTCATTTTAATCCCAAATAATCCAATTTTATTTATTCTTAATCCCAATAATAATATTCTCTTTTCCCTTTATTCCAAAAATCAAATTTAATATTAATATCCCAAATAAATATTATTTCCACAATTTCTTTAATTTCCAAACTCTTCCAATAATATTTTTAAATATGACAATAATAACAATAATATTAATAATAATAGTATCAACACTATTAAACATCATATTATTATTATTATTAATCATATTTTTCTAATATTATGGAACTCAATTCCTCAAACAATTTCCACACACCATGCACCGAAAAACAAATAATACGGAAAAACCAAATAATTAAAAATGGGTGTTACAACTCTCCCCCACTTTAATTATTTACGTCCCCGAAAATACCTGATGGAAACAATTCTGGATACGCTTCCCGCATCCTGCTTTCTAATTCCCAGGTGACACTGCCTCTTGCAGCACCTGTCCAAGCCACTTCCACCAAAGGTTTCTCTTTCCCCCGGAGTTGCTTCTCGTTCATCAATCCGAACTAGCAATGCCTCAACCATCAAATTATTTCTCACTTGCACGTCATTCATCTGATTCAAGATACTCCCTCAATGAAAACACATGAAACACATTATGCTATCCATAAGCGATAGCGAAAAGTAGTCTAACATGCTACTTCCCCCCCTCCCCCCGTTTCCGCTGTGCCACTCTGATACAGATAAACAAAACACTGAGTGTGTTTCCGAGACTTCGAAGCTCGACCAACACCGGTTACCAGCGTAATTCTCAAAACACATCCCTTCTCGGATCCTCTTGATCGGTTCAGCCGTCTCATGCACAATTCTCAGATCTGAGCATAACACTCCCGCTCGATTCATTCCAACTCAAGAGAGTCCCACACTTCCTATCTCACAAGGCCCCATACAGCGCCATTCTGATACTAGAGTGGTAATTGATACTGTAGGCGACTCAATCAGCGGTAATTAACCATCCCACGATCCACCTTGATCCAACACACAAACTCTTTCCAAATTCTTAATATAAACCTCCAATTTCCATCCGACACAATATTCGACCGTATCTCATACAACTTCACCACTTTCTCAATATGCATCACATAAATCCTCAACATAGAATAGTCAATCCACTCACAATAACCCAAATTAAAATTATATCTTTCCAATTCTTTGTAAATCTCAACACCCAAATTCACGAAAATACTACCCGATTTTCCTCTCTGGAATATTCAGCGGCCGCGTCAAACTCAACGGTCTCTGACGTTCAATCTTCGACTCTTGACAATTCCATCCAGTATATTCAACCTCCACCACACATCTCTTCATCTATGGTTACCAAAACAATTTACTCAAATTCGGTTACTTCTCCATAGCGCCGGGATGGATAATCCATCTACCTCAATGTATTTCTTCGAGAGTACCCCTACTCCACTTAGCGACATCTGGAACACACACTCTACCACAACACATCATGGTACTATTCCCACAAATCCGTCAATCAACTCTTTGATTCTGGTTCATCAAATTTAACTAATCCACCTACTCAACCCAGATTTCTGACTTTCTCGATTCTTCTCAAGAATACAACTAGTCAGTTCTAACAATACAAGCTCAACTCCATATGAAGTCTCTTCACCCACTAAACTCATATTACCAAATTGCTCAATCAGTTCTATCTCTTTTCACCATCAATATGGGTATTATGCAAATATTTCCAACTTACCGCATTAGCTACCATGTTCACTTTACCCGAATGGTAATTCAACTCAAAGCCGTAACTCTTCAGAAGTCCGTATTATTTCCTCTCTCTCATATTCAACCCTTCCAACTCAAACAAACACTATAAGCTCTTAGGATCACCAAGTATTTCAAATCTCAGCCAAAACGATTGAAGCCTCCAACTCCGGCACAACCACAAACGCAACCAACTCTAAATCACCGATCAGATGATTCCTCTCATGTACTTCAAGGTACCTTTAACATATTTCCCAATCATATCAACAAAGCGTCACAAAACACAACAAATAGTCCCGTCGGGCTCGGCAAAAAGCAACACACGAGCTGCTTATTCTCCCACAATGATAACTCAAATTCTCGATCTTCAACATGATCCTCTATACTCTTCAAATGTATTAAAATATCACCGGTTAACACAACCATTGCCTCACTCAAATAAGTAGGGAAAATCCCATGCCAAACGAACAAACAAGTTGTGAGTCATGGCGAAAACACGAATCGTACCTTCTGTACTCACTATAACATCCAACCATGTCTCATCAATAAAACTCAACTCCATGTCATTACTTTACCATCACATAGAGCATTGTAATAGCTTTCCAACGCTTCGAACCGTGCGTCATTCCGAGTTACGGTTCTCCTGTTACGACAAAAGTACCAAACAACATTTTTTGCCCAGGACCCCTTCGCTAGGCGAACACCATAGCGAGCGTGGAACCGTTCGCTAGCATGCTCGCTAGGCGAAGGACCTGGCGAACATGACAGTCCAAAATCCTATTTTCGACCGTTACCTGACTTCCGAGTGTCCGATTTCGATTCCGTAAAAAGCTGTGATCTCGAAATTCAATGTACAACAAAAATTTCATACCTAGGAGGCCATCCAACACACTTTCAATCTTTAAATAATTTGAAACCCAATTACTCCCAAGGCGATACAACTTCAATCTTCGATATATCAACCACAATAACTTTACTTGAGATCACGTGACCACAGAACTCGCACCCTCCAACCAATTGGTCCATCAATTTATCAACTCTTGGAAGCGGACATTTACCCTTGATAGTCACCTTGATCCCTTATCCATAGTTCACCCAAAGTTTCACAAAACCTCATGCCTTTCTAACCAACAAAATTGGTGCACCCAACGGTAACACACTCAAACAAAAGAACCTCTCTTCCAGCAGGTCTTCAAGTTGACTCTTCAACTTCTCCAATCCCAACGCAGACACACAATATGGAGTCACTAATATCAGACTAGTCCCAAGGACAAAGTCATTGTGCAAGCTTCACTTCACATTCCGGTAGTAAATCACTTACCTCCTCAGGAAATCTCTAGACAATCACCATTAATTGACAATCCCCAATTAGCTCACTTTCCTTAGCATTCAAAATTTCCGTTGACATAAACACCTCAACACGTCTTACGTTGACTCCTCAAAATAATCCCTTAAGCGCTTAGCTTAACTCAAGACAATTCCCTGCTCACGCCACCTAAGCTTGCAAGACACGCTCACTCCATCCAACATAATCCCAACTGCTATCAACAAGAGATTAAGGGTGATCAGTTCCTCAATTTGCCAATAGACAGCCGAAAATCATGATGGGGTATGAACCATCTTTACCCAACTATAGGAACGTTCAACCATACACCGAGCTACAGTTCTGCACGTGCAGCACCCGGGATAAGCACAAGCTCCTTCCCACTCAAATCATTCCACTTCTACCAACAAAGCTAGACAACAACATGTACCGATAGTGTTTCTCACACATGCCGCATACAGGGGATTAGACCACAATACAAGACAACTTGGCCGGATGGACCGACCTGCTCTGATACCAACTTGTAACACCCCGTTTCCCAAAACAAAATAAAACAATTAAAATAAACACACATCAGAGTTTTCCCACAACGGGATGTCACAATTTTCAACATAATTCCACAAAATATCTCAAAACTGATTTCCAATAAAATTTCAGCGGAAAAAGAAGTCTGTCATAACACATAACAACATATATACATTACCCATGTCACCAAAATCTATATATAACAATCGGCCATCTGCCCGAAACATACATAATGTCATCACATGTCTCACAAAAGTTAGATACGCCACAGGGGCACACATATCAACAATAAAACAATAAGACTCCCAAAAAGCCCCGGTGTTACGTATCAGATCAATCCTACAACGACGCCACAACCCAAGCTAGCTAAACACCTGGATTGTCTGTACTTCCGAAGAAGCACAGACCACAACAACAACACAGGGGTGAGAATCACGATCAAATAATAATGGTATAATGGTATATGAAATAAAAGGCAGAAACAATAAATCATTATTTCACATACTACATATCTGGACCTACCGTCCCATGTCAACACACTATGCATACCACAAATGCAACACATTTGGACCTACTGTCCCATCATCAATATCCACAACTCACACAATAACAATGCAACACATGCACTCGACTCAACAATTTTGCGGTACCGACTCAACTTAGGATAGATCACATACACTCCACCGAGCAACGATCTATCCCTACCACGCTCCTCCTGAGCCCATACAATCAAATCATCAATGTCCCCTACTTGGGACACGAGTGGTCACATACACTCCATCCGAGCAACGATCAAAATCCCGTCCACGCTCCCCACTTAGAGCACGCCAATGAACCATACACTGCATCTACGCTCCCCACTTGGAGCACGTGAGTACATCAAACCTCACGTCCAAACGCTCCCCACTTGGAGCACGTGAGTACATTGAACCTCACGTCCACACGCTTCCCACTTGGAGCACGTGAGCAACTCATGCCTCACGTCCACGCTCCCCATTTGGAGCATGTGAGCAACTCATGCCTCACGTCCACGCTCCCCATTTGGAGCACGTGAGCCACACAGGTCTCACGTCCACGCTCACCATTTGGAGCACGTGAGCCACACAGGTCTCACGTCCACATGCTATGCAAGACACTATGCATAAACACACATCACACACAGTGCTCACGACTCCACTGGTCCATCGCATCATAATATGCATACATACACAAGCACACAAGTGCATCGATCCTACCGATCAACTCACCACACAACATATTACATACAATGCACACAAGGCATGCTGGTCTTACTGACCCAAATATATCACACAACAACATATAAATGCAACGTATAATCAGCGTATCGATCCTACGGATCCACTCATCACAACACATCACCACAACACACTCAAGGCGTGTCGATCCTACTGATCCACATCCCTCACACAATATACAAACACAACGCATAACAAGTGTATCGATTCTACGGATCCACTCATCACCACACATAGCACATAGTGCATACATATCACATACACATCCATACACATCCATACTTATCTAGACTTAACACATAATCCACTGATTATGTCAAATGCGATAAATATCGGCCACACAGCTCTATAACCCTCAACATACACTCAGCACCCATATATCACCACATACATGCATCTCAACATACACAGACACAATCCCTCCAATTAAGTAAGTATCAAGGAATTCACATCCTGCACCACACATACACTCACCACGGCTCACGATCACGCCCATCGTCAAACATGACCCACAAGGGTCCAAAACCACAAAGGAAGCCAAAAGAACAGTAGTAGAAACACAAACTACTGTCGGGCTCGCTGGCACATTCGCTTGGCAAAGCCCCGCAGCGAACACTCGCTGGCCATTCGCCTGGCGAAGCCCCGCAGCGAACACTTGCTGGAACTCGCCTGGTGAAACTTCTGGCGAAGCCAAACAGTAGCTTCTGCCAGCACTCGCTGGCCAGTTAGCCTGGCGAAGCCTCGCCCCCTCATTCGCCCAGCGAAGGCTGGCGAACACCTGCAGTATCAGCAAAATTCTGCACATCAGAAACAACATCCATCACCGATTCCGCCCGATTAAATCGAGTCTAACATCCACTCGCAACCAAACAACATACTACGACTTAATTACAAGGTCTATTCCCGATTCTACCCGACAAGTTATCAACTCTGCTCAAATAACCCACTTCCGGCTCAACTTCAAATTTTCCCGGAAACCCCAAATGCACTCAAACAATTTCTCACAGCCACATGCAAACGAATTAACACATTCAATCACCACAATCACAGCAACAATGACATACAATCAACATCAGATTATCATCAACATGCAAATATACTCATACATGGGGTTAGGGATTCCCCTTCTACCAATATTCATGTAATACCATATAACCGATATATCTCCCCCCTTACCTCGAATTCAATTCTGATGTTGATGAAGCTTCAAAAATCCACAGCTTGATAATCTTTTTGCTTCAGCCTTGGCTCTCTTGAGTGTGCTTGCTCTTTCTCCCATTGTGTGTTCATTCCTTTCACACGTTCTTCCCCTTTCCAAATTCTCCCCAACGCCAACTATGCCCTCAATACCCCTAAATCACCTTTTAATCCAAATAATTCCATTAGTAATAAATCCTCATTTTAATCCCAAATAAACCAATTTTATTTATTCTTAATCCCAATAATAATATTCTCTTTTCCCTTCATTCCAAAAATCAAATTTAATATTAATATCCCAAATAAATATTATTTCCACAATTTCTTTAATTTCCAAACTCTTCCAATAATATTTTTAAATATGACAATAATAACAATAATATTAATAATAATAGTATCAACACTATTAATCATCATATTATTATTATTCCTAATCATATTTTTCTAATATTATGGAACTCAATTCCTCAAACAATTTCCACACACCATGCACCAAAAAACAAATAATACGGAAAACCAAATAATTAAAAATGGGTGTTACAATTTCTTCCTTGGGCTTTGCCCGACCCTCTCTCTCCAAGTCCTGAAGAGGATCCCTCCTGGGAGAGCCTAATCCTTCCTTTGGTTGGATTCTGTGCATTCCTCAGGAGGTTGAGCCTTGAATTGACATTCCCCAATATAGTACATTCCTTTGGTTTGTACTATCTTTCTCCTTCAAGTCTTGATGGGGAGGCCCCCTGGGAGAGCCTAATCCTTCCCTTGGTTTGATTCTGTGCATTCCTCAGGAGGTTGAGCCTTGGATTGATATTCTTGGCATGGTATATTCCCCTGGTTTATATATTGTCATCCATCTCAAAGTCCTTTTCTTAGGATCCCTCTTGGGAGAGCCTAATCCTTCCCTTTATTGGATTCTGTGCATTCCTCAACAGGTTGAGCCTGAGATGGACATTCTGTGTTGATACACTTTAACAAGTTAACTTAGATTGATATCTAGGACTAACACCCGGTCTTTTCTGTCCTATTGACATAGGATCCCTCTTGGGAGAGCCTAATCCTTCCTTTGATTGGATTCTGTGCATTCCTCAAGAGGTTGAGCCCATGATAGACTCTGGTGTTGATACACCTCCAACCTGATGTAGCTTGGGATGACTCCCTTGTTGCTCATTTTGGTTTCTCTCCCTTGTTTGAATTACTTGATGCATTAGAATAAGTTCATATTTAGATTATTTTAAGCTATGAGCATGATTTTTTAGAGGTTGAGTGAGTCTCCCTCTGCTTGCTTGCATTAAGGGTTGAGGTGATCCTCCCCTTGCTTGTGTGTTGTTTTTCTTTTTATCTGTATGCTTGCATTAGAGGTTGAGTCTGTCTCCCTCTGCTTGTCTGTTTTGACTGTTTTCTTTGCTTGATTGCCTAGAGGTTGAGTGAGTCTCCCTCTGCTTGTATTGCTGCATTACATGTGCATATTTACTGTATTCGTCTGTTTTACTGATGTTTAGCTGATGCTTTATCTGTTGTCTGTTTCCCATTGGAATGATCCTCTAGGAGTCTCACTTCCTTCGATAAGGAAGTGATGATTAGAACTTTAGGTTGAAACCTATGCATGATAACATCTAGGAGTTCCCTGTTTCAAACCTCAACCATAGGATGAATCCTTGGCATGACAACATTAGGACTTGAAAGTTTCCCCGTAGAGTGCGTTCTCTTCTTTCTCTAAAACAACAGTAAAAAACGTAATAAAGGCAAGTTAGTACAAGCGCGTTACGAGCCTTAAGTCACTTGGGTAATGATAATTGAGCGGCCTCCTCTCAATCGTCTAGAGTGTTTAGTATACGTCCTTTGGACGATATGCGACGCATTCGTTCCCAGGTCATAGTCTCTAAAGCTGTACGAACTACAAACAACCATAAAAAACACTTCTTCCGTAAAAGACAGAAAACAAACTTCAAACTTTTTGCCCCGTGGGCCCGTAACTCAAGGAAAACTTTTCAGAAGAAAAGAGTGTCGTTAACTCTCAGTTCTACCGCAAACGGTAACGCACGAGTCTCTGACGAGCAAGCTGCATACACCAAACTGCTGGAACTGTCTGTTAACCCTACTCGAAAAAACAGATGAATCTGAACCCCCGTAATCCGTATTATCCCGAACTAAGTAAGCTCTGATCTCTCATATCTGTTGAGAATACGTAGGCACAATACTGACGTATTGGCGAGCCACCCTTCCCCGTAACCCGTAGTTAGCCGAATTATGTTGACTCTGATTTCCCGTTCTCTGACGAGAATACGTAGGCATAAAGCGCGACACTTTGTCGAGTCATTTTCTTTTCTTTTCAGACCAGCCTTGATAGGTAGATAGATAAAACCAACCCGTCAGATAAACACAACAAGCATGGATCCCATCGAGTACGATGGACGTGAGGGGTGCTAATACCTTCCCCTTGCGTAACCGACTCCCGAATCCAGACATGGTTGCGATGACCTTGTCTTATACCTTTTCGTCAGGTTTTTCCGATCGTTTCCTTTCCTGTTCTGAGGGATAAATAACGAAAGGTGGTGACTCTTCTGTTTTGCCGACACCTTATTTTCGCGGTAGCGACAACTGGTGACTCTGTTGTGGACTCTGGTTCCCTATGTGAGTCAATCCTAGCGCTTGCGTGTTTACCTTATTAGGTTGTGTTTATTTATCACATTTTACCTTCCGCATTTTATTTTCAGTATGATATGATTATCTGTGCTGTTGTGTGTGTGGGGGGGGGGGGGGGGGGGGGCATTCTGATGAGTGAGAAGCCAGACCCAGGCTTGGGAGCTGCATAGTATTAGAGTGGATTAGTGGTGGACGTGTTTGCTTTGCTTGCATCAGTTCCCATATAATCCATAATTAGACGAGGTTCTCTTTGATTGACTTCATATCGGTCCTTTGGACTCGAAGGGATTTTGGATCTGAGGATTGTCGACTCTGGGGACCGACCATCTATGATTCAGCTAAGTGAGGCTGCTTCAAGAGATGATGATGCCACACCTTCCTGGGTATCGTATCGTCGTTTCTTGAAAGTCTGTGACGCTGATGACCGCATAGGATGCCATACCTCTTCAGTGGATTAGGTCCATACCTGTGAGCAGGGTCGGGTTATTGAAGGAAACCTTAACCTTCAAGACAACCTGGTTTTCTTGACAGTGAATCAGTATTGTGGGTATCAGGGGGTTCTTATCATCAGAGATATGTTTGTTCTTGACAGAGCAGAGTTGTGGTCCTTCTCCTCAACAGCACAATCATCTTGATCTCCTGCTGCATGATTGCATTCTGCATTGTTTGCATCCTCATTTTCATATCATTAATGTGTGTCTGTGTTGCAGGTGCATACTTCTCCCCTGGTTCTAGTGATCTTGATCCTCATGGCTAATATGGCATCTCTAAAGAAGACTGTGGCTTACAAGCTACCAACACCTGACATCTGAGAGTTACGAGCGTTGATTTCTTTGGCTGATAAGATAGTGATGGAGAATTTCAGGAAGAGTCATGGGAGACTTCTGGGTATTGTGTGTAAGCTTTCTACATACGAGTTGAACGACCTTTACGCTCTTCTGCAGTTTTATGACCTGCAACTCAGATGCTTCGTTTTTCCAGACTATGTCCTAGCTCCGACCTTGGAGGAGTATTCTGACTTGCTAGGGGTACCTTTGTTGAATAAGATGCCATATTACCGTGTTGATGGTGAATCTGACTTGGGTAAGCTGACTGCCGCTCTTCATGTAGATGATTCAGAGTTGAACGGGATGGTGTTCAGAAAGATTGGAGTTCAGGGTTTCTCTTTACCTTTCCTGATGGAAAAGGCCCGAAAGTTTGCCAAGAAAGGTCGATGGGATGTATTCAATGCCTTCTTAGCCCTTTGCATTTATGGGATCATGCTATTCCCAAGTCATCCAGACTTCATAAGTATGGATGCCTGCCATATATTTGCTTCCAGGAATCCAGTACCCACTCTCCTCGGAGACGTCTACCATTTAGTTCACAGCAAAAATGAAAACAGAAAGGGGAAGAACGTGGCATGTTATGCTCCTTTACTGTATAAGTGGTTTGCTAGCTATCTTCCTAAGACGGGGCCGTTCATTGATTCTGCTGAGTCTTCACCCTGGTCTGCACGCTTGATGGGTTTGTCTGCTGACAATGTTATCTGGTTTGATAGAGATCTATTGGGCAAAGAGATTGTGCATAGTTGCGGTGGCTTTCCTAACGTCCCCCTGGTCGGAAGGAATGGATGTATCAATTACAATCCCTCTCTGCTGGTATGAAAATTTGGGTATGCACTACGAGGACCTCCTGAAGAGGAAGAGATATATGAATCTCTGTATCTCACAGGGTTGCTTGAAGGTGATACTTTGGTTAAGGTACATAATGCTTGGAGCAAAATTCACCGAAAGGGGAAAGTCCTGCTAGGAAATAGCAACAACAAGGCCTTTGATCCATATGTGACTTGGGTCCGAGAAAGAGCCGCCAAGTTTCTAATGCTGTTTCCTGCAGTGGAACCATTGTATCCTCCCGTGTACAAAGAGCCTACCACAGTTGATATTCAGAAGTTCAACCAGGTACTCCGCGAGAAAGAAGAGCTACGAAAAGCCAACGAAGAGTTAGAGAAAGAGATCGCCCAACTCCGAAGAGAAAAAACGAAGCCGTATACAACTGCAAGAAGCAGACAGAGCTGATCAACCACTTGGGCGCTAATTTGACCAAAGAGACTGATTCTAGAGAACGTCTTGGGTTGGACCTGAAGGCAGTGCATGGCGTGTTGACCACCAAAAAGCAGGAGCTGGATAGGGTGTACCGGAAGTTATCCAAGTACGAGACATTATGGAGAAACACCCTAGCCAAGTACAAAGAGTAAGAGGAAAAGCTGAAGCAGCGAGTAGCCGAGCTAGAAGTCCATATTGAAATCAAGGATAAGAAAATAGAGGCTGAGGCCTCACTTCAACGCGACACTCAGTATAGATTGATTGAGACCAAGGCGAATCTGCAAGATTGTCAACTCCGAGCTGATGCTAAGAGGAGTAGAGTGGAGAGCCGTTCTGAAGAAGGGGTTTATGGGGGCGTTGCCGAGAACCTCCCAGATACCATCAGGCAGAGGGATCTGCTGATCCAGGGTCTGCTCACTCAGCCTGATCATCCCGCTACAAAGAAGTTGTTAGAAGATTTCCGTGCCCGTAGCCGCACTTGATCTCTGTGTTTCTTTGTACATTTTATGCATTGATATGCTGACCACCGCCAGGCCTGTTGGTTGGGGTCATGCCTTGTTGCTTCAGTTGTATGTGATTACAGTTGTACGCTGCCCGCACGGGTTTTTCAGATAAATATATGAGGATTTCTTTCCATGATTGGATGCTAGACTTTATTTGTCTTGGAAACTAGGATCGGGGGGGGGGGGGGAATCTCCCCAAGGCACAGACACACGTTTGCATTTGCATGACAGGTGCCTTGCCGTTTTTCTAGACCCTTGTGTATGCAGGTTATTTCAGGATTGAACGAAGACAGATCCACCGATACTCGACCAGAGCAAATCAAGCTAGAGCAATGGAACAAGTTCAGACCGACATCCAAGAACTCAGAGAGAGGATGGACCGCTTCATGGAACTCATGCAAGTGGTCGCTAACAGCCAAGACCAGCTCAAAACTCTGGTGCAACCGCTGATCTCAATGGTTGATAGCAACAGTGTGCTTCATGGTGGGAATACTCCTAACCCTCCACTTGTTGAGACCCCTCAGGGTGGCATCCCTGTGACTGGAGGGAATGGAAGTGGTAACGGCAATGTTGTCACTAACATCAGACCTAATGGGATTACGACTGGCGTTGAAAATGGTAACTTTGAAGCCAATGGCAATACTGGGATAGGCCATGGCAATATTGGAGGAACTGGTAATACGGGGAACGCTGGGGCTGGTAATCTGTATGGTATTGATGTTGCTGGGTTTGCTGCTGGCAATGGCCATCAACCATGGCAAGAGGATCGCCAAGAGGATTTGTTCTCGCAGAAGGGAGCTGAGGGCGATTTGAACTCTGAAGCCCGTCTAAGGTTCAAAGCCCTCGAGGACAAAAGGAAGAGTTTTGAGAACTTGAATACCATGGGTGTCGACATGACCAAACTGGGACTGATCTCAGACTTCAAGGTGCCTCCCAAGTTTAAGGTACTCGAATTTGAGAAGTACAAGGGCACCACTTGCCCCCGTGTCCATCTAAGGTCGTACTATCGAAAGATGTCCGCGCATTCTGAGGATGAGAAGTTGCTGATGCACTTCTTCTAGGACAGCTTGTCCGGCCCATCGTTGGAGTGGTATATGGGTTTGGAACCCACCAGTGTACGTACATGGAAAGACCTTGCTGAAGCATTTGTACGCCATTATCAGTATAACAGTGATCTGGCTCCCAACTGGGTTCAACTGCAGAACTTGTCTCAAAAGAACAACGAGGGACTTAAAGAGTACGCCCAGAGGTGGCGTGAACTGGCAGTGAGAGTTCAGCCGCCGATGGTTGAACGAGAACTTGTTGAGATGTTTGTAGCTACTCTTCCTGGGGTTTATTACGAAAAACTGGTCAGTGGTATGCCGGGAAGCTTCTTCGATCTCATCATTACTAGGGAACATGTAGAAAATGGCATCAAACTCGGGAAGATCCAGGGTGTAGATGCATCCTCAGCTGGAAGAGGAAAGAAACCGTACAGTGGTAAGAGGTGTGAAGGTGAGACGAGCGCAGTGTCTAACGCTCAGGGAAAAGGTAGGGCCAGCTCCAGCAGGTCACTAGAATTACTATTCCTGCTGTTCAACAACCTCAGCAGCAGCAAAATCAGCAAGGGTACCAGAGGTACCAGAACAAAGCTCATATGTTGAATCGTTATCTTGAGACACCACCTATATCGTATGCTCAACTTTTACAAACGTTGCTTCAGCTACAGCTAGTCCAGAAGATAACTTTGGCACCCTTGACAGGGACACCTCCACAGGGCTACGATGCGAATGCGAGATGTGAGTTTCATTCGGGGGCACCTGGCCACTCGATTGAAAACTGTAAGGCATTCAAGCACAAGGTGCAAGATATGGTCGACGCCAAGATCATTAACTTCTCCGATAATGTTCCGAATGTCACAAAGAACCCTATGTCGAACCATGGGGGAGATGGGGTTAATGCCATCATTGAAGAAGAAGATTCGGATTTATTGACTGATGTCAAAGACCTGAAGACACCACTTGGTTTCGTTAAAGCCAAGCTGATGAAGAAAGGTATTTTCTCGGGCTGTGGGAAGTTGTGTATGGATTGTGCGATTCATTCAGACGGCTGTGATCAGTTGGTAGCAGGGATTCAGAGTCTGATGACCAAAGAAATTCTGCAGTTTATTCGGAGGGCTGAGAACAGATCAGGGGAAGTAGTGTTGAAGCAGAATGATGAGATTTCCACCATCACCATCCCTCGTAAAACAATAACCATTTCTGCATCCAGGCCACCTACGATCACCATCACGAAGGCTGGGCCTATACCATTCGAGAGCACTAACGTTGTTCCATGGCACTGTGGGGCAGATGTCTACTGTAATGGACAAAAGTTAGAGTTGGAGCCATCTGGGCAATCTGTTGACAACCTAGTTGGAACTGGCGGAATAACACGTAGCGGAAGAGTGTTCGCTCCACCAGAGGTGTGGCTGAAAAAACTGACAAGGCTGAGAAAGCTGATAAAGGTAAGAGTAAGGTCGTCGAAGAAACCTCTCGTGGGGTAGAGAAGGACCTGCTTGTGAAAGACGCTGAAGAGTTTATGAGACTGATCAAGAAAAGTGATTATAAGATCGTTGATCATCTTCATCAGACACCGTCTAAGATTTCCATTTTGAATCTGTTGCTGTGTTCTGAGGCACACCGCAACGCTCTGCTAAAGGTTCTAAATGCAGCGTATGTACCGCAGGAGATCTCCGTCAACCAGCTAGAGAAAGTAGTGGCTCATGTGAATGCTGGGAACAGATTAGGGTTTACTGAACTAGAGCTGACACCGAAGGGAAGGAACCATAATAGCGCCTTACATATCTCGATAGAATGCCGAGGAACGGTTATGTCCTATGTGTTGGTGTACACGGGATCATCTCTGAACGTTCTCCCAAAGAAAGCTCTGATGAGGTTGGATACGAGAGGACTGATTTGTACACCCAGTGATCTGGTGGTGAAAGCTTTCGATGGAACTAAGCGTCACGTCTTTGGAGAGGTCACTCTACGCATTCAAGTAGGGCCAGAAACCTTCGATGCAGTCTTCTATATCATGGATATCATGCCTGCTTATAGCTGCCTGTTGGGCCGACCATGGATCCATTCTGCGGGTGCAGTAACTTCCACATTGCACCAGAAGCTGAAGTACGCTGTGGGGGGCAGCATCGTAACCGTTTGTGGTGAAGAGGATATAATGGTGAGCCATTTGTCATTTTTCAAATATGTTGAGGTGGATGGCGAGATCCACGAAACATTGTGCCAGGCGTTCGAAGATGTCAAAGTAAAAGACGTGACTCTAGTGATGATTGACAAACCTGAGATGACTCTCTCTTCCTTCAAGGAAGCTCAAGCCGTCGTTCAAGCTGGCTCTGCCCTAGGCTGGGGGCAAGTTCTGGAAATACCTAACAAACCGGATAAGTTTGGGTTAGGGTATTCTCCTTCTGCTGATGCTTCCTCCTCTCGCAGTGCACCGTGCGTCAAAGGGCCGATTCAGTTCACAAGAGGTGGGGGAGGACCAGGCGCCCCAGAGTGACCAGGCGCCCCAGAGTGAAACTCACAACGAGCATTTGCGTCATAGCCATGTGGGGGAGGACCTGTCAAAGGAGCTAGAGTCCTTTTCTAAATCAATTGCAGCTGTAATAAAGTCTGAAGCACCTGAGAGTATGGCATCGGTGGAGTGTCAAATACTCTATTCGGCCTGGCCCTATTAGGAAACCTCATATAACCTTGTTGATTTTGTTGTTGTGGCTGATACTGCCTTTGTTGTTGTTGTTGTGGTTGCTGTTGTTGTGGCACAGGAATAGTGACACTGGCCACTTGCTGTTGGCGATATTGGTTATGTGGATGACCCCTTCCTCTTCCTCTAGAACCTGTCACTGAGTTAACGTCACCTTCACGCTTCTTGTTCCCAAATACCTTCTTCCCTCCTCCTCCAGCTGAGGGTACTTCTCCCGCCTAAATCATTCCGAGCTTGATGTTGTTTTCTACCCTTTCACCGGTGATTATCAAGTCTGAAAAACTTCCCGACATACTGCTAATCAATTTTTCATAGTACACTCTCGGTAAAGTAGCAACAAACATGTCGATGAGCTCGTGCTCTACCATGGGAGGCTGCACTCTAGCAGCAAGCTCTTGCCACCTCTGGGCGTATTCTTTAAAGCATTCGTTATTCTTTTGGGAAAGATTTTGCAACTGGACTTTATTTGGTGCAAGGTCACTGTTGTACTGATAGTGCCTTACAAAAGCTTCGGCTAGGTCTTTCCAGCTACGGACGTTAGTGGGCTCCAGCCCCATGTACCACTCTAAAGAAGGACCGGACAAGCTGTCCTGGAAGAAGTGCATCAAGAGTTTTTCATCGTCCGAGTACGCAAACATCTTTCTATAGTACGAGCGCAGGTGAACCCTTGGGCAAGTGGTGCCTTTGTACATATTAAATTCAGGCACTTTGAATTTTGGTGGCACTCACAAGCCTGGGATCAGCCCCAGGTTAGACATATCCAGCCCCATAGAGTTTTGGCATTCAAGAGATCTCATCTTCTCTTCGATCATCTTAATCCTTCTATCAGCCTCAGAAGGTACTTCAGCAGTTATAACTCTTGGCGAGAACAAATCCTCCTGCCTATCCTCATTCCAGGTGTGGTCCATGTTACCATGTACAACACCTGTGGTGTCGAGGCCAAAGCCGTTTCCATTACCATTACCACCATTAGCAAAACCAGCATGATTAAAACCTGCCGCATTTCCAACACCAGCAGCGTGACCACCCCCTCCAGCAGTAGGGATGACTAAAGTTGGCATAGAATTGTCTGCACAAGGAGTTTCTATATGAGGAGGGTTAGAAGCAATCCCACCGTGTAACACCCCATCATTATCAACTCGTGCAATCAAAGGTTGCACTAAAGTCTGAAGTTGTGCCTGGCCACTAGCTACCCCTTGCATGACCTCCATCAGCTGTGCCATACGATCTCTCATCTCTTGCATTTCTACCTGCATCTGATCCATCAGTCTTTTCTGGTTTCCTCTGGTACCGTACTGGTGAGTTACCTGATCTGCAATCCTGAAACACTAGTGGAGCACAAGAAACAAGATAAGGTTAACAGTTCCGATGCACCTGCAAATGCGAGAAACATGCTAAAATGCAGACATGTATATATGATACATGGAAATGTCCCCCTTGATTTTAGTTTCGGGATAACAACCAAGACGATGGAGCCCCCCCACAGACAAGCATAGAATAAAAACTCCTCATATATACAAACATAAGCCCACAGGCAAAGTATAAACATCAAATAAGTATAATCAGAAAAGGACCTCAACCAACAGGTCTGGTGATGGTCATACAAAAGTCTAAGCTACATAATACAATGAAACAGATCAAGCTGGGTGGCGAGACTGGAAATCCCTCAGCAACGCCTGTTTCTTCGGATGGTCTGTCCTAGCGAGCAAACCACATATGAGCAACTCCTGCTGACTGGTGGTGGACTGAAGATCCTCGACCGAGTCCTCCTTCCCAAAAACCTCCTCAAGTCTACGCCTCTTGGCATTAGCTCCTTCTCTATGCTCCTCCAAGGTTACAAGCGCTTCATATAGTTTGCAGTCACTATGTCTCCTGAGCGAAGCTTCCTTTGAGATCTCCTCATCCTTAGCTCTGAGCTGAGCCTTCAGCTTGTTGATCTGCGACTTCAACTGGTCTTCACGACATGGCAGCGTTCCATCGAGCCTCAAACTTGGAAATCCGCAAATAGGCTCTATTCAGCTCTTGCTTTTTAGTAGCAAGCACACTACTAACAACATTTATGTCTAAACCCAACTGTTCTCTATCGCTCATCTCCTTAGTCAAGTCTGTTCCCAACTTATTCACCAACTCAATTTGCTTCTTCAAACAATAAGTTGCTTCGTTCCTCTCACTTATGAGTTAAGCAATCTCTTTCTCCAACTCTTCGTTTGTCTTCTGCAACTCTTCCTTTTCGCGATATACCTGATTATACCTTTGGATGTCCACTGTAGTAGGCTCCTCGATCACGGGAGGGCAAACAGGCTCCACTGGAGGATATGTCATCAAGAACTTTGTGGCCCTCTCATGAATCCAAGCCACGTAGGGATCATAGGCCTGATTGTTGCTCTTCCCTAATAATGCTTTGCCTCTCCTATGGATGCTTCGCCGAGCACGTTCAAGTATGATCAAATCATCACCCTCTAACAAACCCGTGAGATACAGGGATTCATGTATCTCTTCCTCTTTTGGAGCGTCCCTGAGAGCATATCCGAACTGTCGTACCAACAGAGAAGGGTTATAGTTAACGCACCCTTTCCTTCCGACCAGCGGGACGTTAGGAAATCCGCCACAACTATAAATAATGTCTATGCCAAGGATGTCTCTATCAAACTAAATAATATCCTTGGCAGTCAGGCCCATCATCCTCTCAGACCACTCTGAAGTAGCAACAATGTCTACAAACTGACCAGTCTTAGGCATATGACTCATCAACCATCTATAAAGAAAAGGAACACAACACGAGACGTTCTTTCCCCTTTGGTTTTCATTCTTGTGGTGCAAAGAATGATAAATGTCTCCTAAGAGTGTAGGGACCGGGTTCCCTGAGGCCAGCAGGTAGAAAGCATCCACGTCTACAAAATCAGGCAGATTCGGAAACAAAACAATGCCATAAAAGCAAAGTGCCAGAATAACACTAAACACAATCCAGCAGCCATTCCTAGAGAACTTCTGATCTTTCTCAACAAGAAACGGTAACAAAAAACTATAAGTTCCTTTCCTCTCAACTAGCTTCCCCTTTAACTCTACAGCGTCCAAATGTAATATAGCAGCGAGCCTATCCAGATCAGGCTCAACATCTGTGTGGACAAACGACATCTGGTCACGGATAGGCACCCCCAACATATCAGAATACTCTTCCAAAGTAGGCGCCAAAACAAAATCCGGAAAGACAAAGCATCTCAACTGGGCATTATAGAACTGCAAGAGAGTATAGACACCACTGATCTCAAAGGATGAAGGCTTGCAGACGCATCTAGCTAATCTCCCATATCTTGTCTAAACTGTTCCATCACATTCCCTTCAGCCATAGCAATCAAACTTCTCAAAGAACTGACATCTGGGGTAGGAAACCTGTAAACAACTGTCGTTTTCAAGGGCTCCATGTCAAGAACGAAGAACAGAACCACTAGAATCAGGAGGGAAATATACACCTGCAACATAAATACATGTTAATGAAGAAATGCAAATGAAAATGCAAATGCAACAGAGGATCAAGCTTGTTGTGCTGTAGCTTGAGAAGAACCAGCGCTTCGCTTTAGTACCAACAAATTACTGACATAAGAACACCTTTGTACCATGAACACAGGTTCACACTATAAAGAACCGGGTAGTCTGGAGGTCAAGGTTTCCCGCATAACCCACCCACTCACAGGTATGGACTTATCCACTGACAAGGTTCGACATCCTATGCGTTCATTAGCGTCACAGACTTTCGGGAAATGATGATACGTTCACCATTTCTGGTTTGGCATCATCATCTCTCAAAGAGGCCTCACTTAGCTGAATCCCAAATGATCGGTCCCCAGAGTCGACAATCCTCAAATTCAAATTCCTGTCGGATCCTAAGGATCGGAAAGGAAATCGTCAAAGAGAATCGTCTGAGCGTGAATTTCATGGGGAACTGTGTCTTCTAAGCAAACAGGTCCACCCACTAGTCTCCACTACTAATACTAGGTTTATACTCAAGCCCAGGTCCGGCTTATCACTCAATGGAACTTCCCTCCCCATAGCACAACAAGTATGATACAATGCAGAAAGTAAAATGTGGAAGTAAATAAAGATAAAGCACATATATACACACACCCAAAAGAAAACACACAAGCGCTAGGATTGACTCGCATAGGGGATATTCCTGTCCCCAGCAGAGTCGCCAGCTGTCGCTACTGTGAAAAAGAGGTCGGCAATGAATAACAGAGTCGCCACCTATCATTATTCATCCCAAAGAGAGGGAAAGGAAACGATCGGAAAAAAACCTGACGAAAACGGGAAAAGACGAGGCCATTGCAACCAAGTCCTAGGTTCGGGAGTCGGTTACGCAGGGGGAAGGTATGAGCACCCCTCACGTCCGTCGTACTCGACGGGATCCACGCATGTGTTGTCTATCTAAGAGGGTGTGTAAACTATCTACGCTAAATGCTTATGGACAAAAGAAAAGAAAAAGACTGACTTGGCAGAGCATCACCGCTCTGTGCCTACATACTCCCTCGTGCAATGGGAAAGTCAGAGTCAACGTAGTTCGACCAACTACGGATAAAGAAGGGGGGAAGGTTGCTCGCTAAGACATCGCGTTTTATGCCTACGTACTTTCATCTGGTATGAAAGATCAGAGCAAACGTAGTTCGGGCTTATGAGAACACAGGTTGTTAAAGAGTTTTACCCGAGTAGGGTTAACAAACAGTTTCTAGCAGTTTGGTGTATGCAGCTCGACCATTGGAGACTTAGGCGTTACTGTTTGCGATAGGACTGAAAGTTAACAACACTCTTGCTTATGAAAAAGGTTTTCCTGATTAAGAATCCCGAAGGATAAAAAAAGTTTGAATTGTTTTTGTGTTTTTTAAAGAAGTGTTTTGAGTTATGAGTGTTCATAATGTATGTTGTAACAAAGTCTAAAACCTAGGATCGAATGCGTCGCATATCGTCCTAAGGACGTATACTAAACACTCTAGGCAAATGAGAGGTAGCCACTCAATCACCATTTTCCAAGTATAAGGCTCATGGCACAAACACTCATTATCTTTATTAAGTGAGTTGAAGTTGTTTGAAGATGATAAAAGAAAGGTAAAAACTAAAGGGGGACTAGACCAAACCCTAGAAGTTGTCATGCAAAGTACACCTAAAGTTGGGATCACAGAAGGGAAACATCTACCTAATGTTATCATGCATGGTTAGAACCCTAATGTCTATCATAACCTCTCTTAAACAAGAGAGATTAGAAATCCTAAGGGAAGGAAGACAAAACAAGAAGAAGAAAGAACAAAGGAAACATGCAAATGAGAGAATGCATACATGGAATGCACAAGTAAGAACACATAGAATGAAAGCGGGAGGAAAACATGTGTGGGGCAGTAGCCACCATAAGCTCATCTCAACCAAGCATGCATATGAGGATGCAAAGAGAAAAGAGAGAGAGATGCATCAAAAGCAAACAAACAAGTGTGACAAAAACATAAAGAAAAAGTCCTCATGGATTCATCACTTTAGGTAAGCTTCAAGTTCCTCCTAAGGAGGGACCAAGCTACCTTAAATGAAACTCTAAGGTCATTGGACAGAAGGTAAAGATGAAGAGGAAAGCTCAAAATCAAAAGCAAATCATCACAAAGAGAAATGCAAGCTAAAACACAAAGAGATGCAAGCAAACTACTCACAGAAAACACACTTGAAAGCTCAAAAGCAAACAAACAAAAGAATAAGGAAAACACAATATCATGACCTAAGATTGAAACCACATCATCCTTAACATGTTAACAACATGAAACAAAAGGGATTGAGAGTTCAAAGGATCCAAAATGTCATATCCAAATCAAATTAGGTCAAGGTACATGTGTGAACCTCCCTTGGAGGTAACTTGACTTGCAAGTTGCCTCAAAAATAGGAAAATGGTTAAAAAATAATCAAATAAAATGCACAAGGAAGCTAAACCAATTGGCAAACAGAAGCCAAAAGCACAAGGCCAATATCCCCTTAAAGCACCATCAAAAGAAAATTAAATTCAAGATGTACCACTTTGAAATGGGAGAATCGAGGGTCAAAAGGAAAGCACAAAAGTCAACCCTAAAGTCAACCAACAAGGGGCAAAATGGTCCTAAAAAATTGTTCAACTCATCAAGAGTATGAGGATCAATTTTTATTCATTGGACCAAAGGGAAAAGGAAGAAACAATTAAAAGATCACACAATGTCATAATTTAAATCAATTAATACACTTCCAATATTAAAATCCAATTTTAATTGAAAAATAAAACAAAAAACAAAATAAAAAATTTCCAAAATTAAAAGACATCTCAAAGTGTCTAAAAAGTATTTTTGTAATTTTTTTGGATGATTGGAAGTAATTAAAATTGATTTAAATGCAAACAGAAAATAAACAAAAAATAAAAGAAAATAAAAATAAATAAAATAAAATAACGGGGCAAATAACAAGAAAATTCAGTTGAAAAAGACATTGGGTCAGGAGGGGGGGTGGGGGGGGGGGGCGAATAGAAGCAGAGGCCCAAGCGCCCAAACAAAAATCAGGTTTCAAAAAAGATTCACCAACGCTGGTCAACAACAGGACCAACATGGAATTCAATTGAGATCGTCTGATCATCTAGTAATCAAATCACATGGCCATAAGCATGCCAACACATTAATGAAAAATTCAAACCTAATCACATGCGCGTGGTCAAAAGGTGGTATAACGTGCGTCTTAATCGTGTGCATTCAACATAAAAGTATTAAGATCGAACGGTGTAGACATCGTCTTCCTAAATGAAAAGTCAAACAAAAGCCAGAAAACCAGAGGGTGGCCGGAGATCCCTTCTGGTCATCTTCTCCGGCCAACCAGCCACCGTGAAAAATTCCAGAAAATCACAGGTATCAAATCTTCACCAAAAAAGACAAAATCATAGTGCAAAGTCATCCTCTTCATCACGAGGAACTCAAATCCAACCTTAGTTTTCCTTTTTGAGCAACAAACAAGGCAAATCGAAGACAAACATAAAATTAGCATAAACTGTGAAACTTAAAATCAGCCAACCAAAAACATCCAGAACTCATCTACACTTCACAAGGAGTTCAAATCCATGTTTCGTTTGCTCAAAAGACTCAAGAACGAGCCAAAATCCAAACAACAAGATTTATGCACCAAACAGAAATCACGCCAAATGCCAGTTCATTTTATATATTAATGATCTACATTGTTTCTACGTCTCAAATATGCAAGAATGACACAGATTCAAAGCTTAAATAGAGAGATATGGTGATTTTGAAATTACCTAGTGGAGCACCTCCACTGGGTCTTGTCTTTGGCTGAACCTTCAATTTAACCACCCCAGAAACGTTCCAAATACTTCAATGAAGCTTTTGATGATCTCAATTTCACTTGATAAGGGCCCAAAACTCCAAAATCGATTTTCACTTTTCTCTCTCTTTTTCCAAGTTTCTATTTCTGCCAATTCACCACCAAACGAGCTCTGAGGGTTTGGGAAGCTTCCTAGCCTTTTATATATTGGGTTCAGATGAGAATGATGCCTTAATTCATGCCCTAAAGCCCAATTGACAAATCAATTTTTTCTCATTTTTTCACTTGCCATACTCGTGTATTCTCTCTACTGCACCAACCTTAATTCTGTTCCAAATCAATTCCACATGGCTTGAGTTGATCAAACGGCCAAGAATTGTGCCTTGTATTGATTCTATGGTGGATTTCCAACTTGTTACTTCATGATGAATAAATCATGGAAATGACTAACCAAATGACCTCTAATTGCAAATGTGAAATTGGCATTGTCTTTAGAACATCATTTGCACTCAAAAAAATGTATAAATTTGCCTTGAAATAGTTCCAAATCATTTAATTACCATTTTCTCATTTTCAGCCTTCTTTATGAAAAATTCAAATCCCAATTCTTCAATCCAAGCTCCAACCATGACAAGATATGATTTGGTAATGCAAATGGCCCTATTTGGAGCAAGTTTCATGTTGAAAAGATTTTCATTTGAACTGTGCAAGTTGGTGAAATGGACCTATAATTTTATGACCTATAAATCTTACTTTCCCCAAAATACCCCTGACTTGTAACCCTCATAACTTGAGTTCTACAAATCAGATGAAAGACTTCTAGTACTCTTTGGAAATATAAGATCATGCCTTACAATTTTCATGTTGGCCAAATGTTTAGGAGAAACATCCTTCTAGGTCAAAAAATGGCTTGGACAGTTGGTTGACTTTTGTTGACTAAAATTACATTCATCTAATGACCTGTAACTTGTCTGGATCATAACTTGAGTTCTATAAATCCAATCAAGGACTTATAGTACTCACAAGAAAACTAAGAACATGCTCTACAAGTTTCATGTTGGCCAAAAGTTGAGATGAGACTTGTATCATGAGGTAGGTGGTCTTGAAGTTAGGCACTAAATAAGGGGTTTTACCATGAGAACCCTAATTTAGTAACTTCTCACACTCTTGATCCTTGATGAATTGATCTTGAAATGATATATTAGACATCTCAACACAACATCCCATGACAATAGAGACTTGGAATTGAGTTGTAACCTCCTTCAATTTCACAGTTAACTGGGGATTTACCCAGATGAAAACCCTATATGCCCACACTTTTGACTGGGGCTTGTTCCACTTCATACAACAACTTGAATAAGCTCCAAATGGCTCTCAAAGCACTCAATGAGATCTCTCAACATATTATACCCATAATCATACATTCACAATCTTCTGATGCTCTTCATTTGGCCTCCAAGTTAGGAGCTGACCCACACACATCCATCTATCCTTTCACAAGATTTTGACCACTTCAAGATGTCCTGATGACCATTCAAGCTTGAGTAACACCCCTTGCTTAGGCTCAACCGCTCTGAGAAGACTTCTCTTGCTATGCACAACCTCTTGATCCCCCTGTTTAATGGACACATGCTATGCAATGCAAATTCTAGAACAAAATGAAATGAAACATAAACCAAGTTAAGAAAAGGTTGAGCAAATTTTGGGGTACAACACACCCCTTCTCCACAGAGCCCAATCATACATCGAGTATGAAGAGATAGTAGCTGCAAACACTGCAAGGGAACCAACGTTGGAACCAGGAGGGCTTTAAGGGCGCCAGGCATGAGGAGGTCACCTCCTCCATGACGAAGCGGGGAAAGAAGATGCGGATACCGACCCCCCGCGAGTAAAGGGGAACCGTGTGCCGGTTCACTGATACACGCTGCTCACCAGCTCCCCGCGAGTGCATCCTGTCCGAATGCATCAATTCCGAAATTTCAGAGAGGCGGTGTTCGTTTCCCCCGAAATTGACGCCCCCCTAAAGCCCAACATGGACAAATCCAAATACTGTCGGTTCCACTGAAGTCATAGACACGTCACGGAGGACTGCCATCTTACCTCAAAGGATGCAATCAAGATCTTAATCAAGGAAGGGCCACCTGAAACAGTACACTCGAAGAGGTGAAACTCCCCCGACTTGAGGTCCGCGAAGCCAAGAGGGTTGAGGAAATGTCCTCCCTCCCCTCCGATGAAGCGGGACTATAAGTCTCCATGTGTATCTCCCGACCACAAGGATTTCCTCCTTTTTAGCGAGCCCATCAGACCATTGTCTGCCCACAATCCGTGGGAGGATTTCCCCAGCCACCCTGGTCATATTCGGCATGGGGGCCCCAACAAGCTATCAGTAGGGTCGGTCAAGAGGAAATTCGAGGAAACTCATCGATAAGAGCTCGAAGATGAACGCTACCCCTCGACAAGTTCAAAGGTCAATCAAACCCGATCACCTTTTACCTCGAGGAACTTCCTGGGGTACACCCAACTCCAACATTTCCTTCCTGATCAAGGCTCAGATGGAGAACTTCGATGTTCGCCAAATCCTAGTCAGACCAAGGGAGTTCGGTGAACATAATGTACGGCCACTTGTTCACGACCCTCCAGCTTGATGAAAGCCACCTGACCCCGTATGTCGACTCTGATCTCTAGGGCTTTAACGGTACCACCACCAAGCCTTAGGGATACATGGAACTGCTCATCACATTCGGAGCCGAGGAGATGACCAGACAGGTAAAGGTCCACTTCTTGGTAATTGAATGCCCCTCTTGTACAAGTGCATCCTGGGAAGGCCGACCTTAGCTAAGCTGACCACGGTACCATCTACAGTCCACCTGAAGATGAACGTACTACACGACCATAGGTCGGGTCGTCACCCTCCACGGGGACATTAAGGCAACTACGAGATGCTTCAAGGCGGCTCTCAAAAGGCTCAACTCGATCAACGTCCCCACCAAGTCAACTGACAGGCCAGCCCAGATGGAGGAGCAGAAGCCACTCCCCTCACATCAATGTCGTCGACCTTGACAGTCATTTCCCCAGCAAGCAAAAGCAGAACGTGGGATCTGAAGATGCGCCACCAATGGAAAAAGCAGCTGTCCCACCCAACTCGCCCAATTCTAGATGGAGACATCAAGCTCATCACACTCGGAGACGACCCAGGAAGAAGCGTGAAGATTGATATGGGACTCCCCGACTTGGCGAGAAAGCAGCTTAAAGCTTGCCTCTGGGAGAACACTGACTTGTCCGCTTGGAGCGATGCGGAGATGCCCGGCCGCGACCCCGACGTAGCATGACACCACCTCACCATAGATTCGACCGCTAGGGCCATAGTTCAACGTAAGGCGTAGGCAGTCTCTCGAGAAAGCGGAGGTTGTTGAAAAAGCTGTAAAAGACCTCATAGAGGAAAATTTTATATCGGAAGCCCGGTACACAACATGGCTGTCCAACGTTGTATTAGTTAAGAAACATAATGGAAAATGGAGAATGTGTGTTGACTATACTGATCTCAACCGGGCATGTCTCAAAGATGCTTACCTGTTGCCTAACATAGACAAACTCGTCGACAATTCTGCAGGTTTCAAACTGTTGTCATTCATGGACGCATACTTGGGATAAAATCAAATCTCTATGGCGAAGGACGACGAAATAACACACAACCTTCATGACTGAATCAGGCAACTATTACTACAACTTAATACCCTTCGAATTGAAGAACGCCGGTGTGACCTATCAGCGGATGATGAACAAGGTCTTCCAGGGAGAAATTAGGGACATGCTTGAAGTGTACATGGACGACATGACCGTAAAATCACGATAAGTGGTCGACCATACCATCCACCTCAAGAAGGTCTTCGCGACAACGAGGAGGTGCAGAATGAGGTTTAACCCCGAGAAGTGCACCTTCGGCATACGGGCATGCAAGTTCCTCGGATTCTACTGACAGAACAGGGAGTAGGAGCAAATCTAGAAATATGCAGGCTTTCTCTGATTTCGCCACGCCAAGCACAAAGAAATCCATCCAATCACTAAACGGAATGCTAACATATTTGTCACAATTCGTCGCCAAGTCTGCTCAACACACCCCTCCCCTTCTTTAAGCTTCTACGCAAGGAGGTCGCATTTAAATGAATAGAGGAATGCGAAGAGGCTCTCCTATACCTCAAGAAAGTCCTATCAGAGCCACCAGTGCTGTCAAGGCTCGAAGCTGGGGAAACCCTATACCTGTATCTCGCTGTCACCACGGAGGTCGTCAGTGCAGCCCTGATCCGTGAAACTCCTGAAGGGAAAAAAACCGATATACTTCACGAGCAAAGCCCTCCAAGGTCCCGAGCTTAGATACTAGCAAATCGAAAAGTTCACTCTGGTCCTCATCAATGCGGCCAGGAGGTTATGACATTACTTCCTGGTCCATACGATCATAGTCAGAACCGACCAGCCCGTCAAACAGCTACTCGGAACGACCGAATATGTCGGGAAGAATGCTCAAATGGTCGCTCAAACTCTACGAATTCGACATCCAATATGAGAGCAGGAAAACCCTCAAGGCTCAAGTCTTGGCCGACTTCGTCGTGGAGATGGCTTCCACAGAGTCCCCGACCCCTAGGGTGTACAAATGGACCATCTTCGCCGATGGCGCCTCTAGCTCGACAGGAAGTGAAACGAGCATAATACTAGAGAACAAAGAAGGTATCCTGATAGAAGTCTCCCTCGCCTTGGCGTTGCCAACGTCGAACAACCAGGCCGAGTACGAGGCGTTCCTTGCAGGATTCCGTCTAGCTGAAGACCTTGGCGCGAAGGAGGTAAAGATCTTTACTGACTCTCCCAGCTCGTGGCATCCTAGGTACGGGGAGAATATAAATCCAAGAACGAAAACCTCGCCGAGTACCTCTCCTTTGTAAGAGAAAGAATGAAAAGATTTGATTCTGTAGAGGTACGAGACGTTTCACGCGAACACAACACCCCGGGCAGACATCTTGTCGAAACTGGCTAGCACAAAGAAGGGAAGAAACAAATCCCTAATCCAGGAGGTCCTCTCTCTCCCCAGCATCGAGAGGGACACAATAACTGCCGAGATAAACGCTATCGGTGACAGTGACTACTGGATGACCCCTGTGTACGCATACCTCAACACGAGACGACTGCCTGACAGTGCCAAAGAGGCGAGCATGGTTAGATGTCGAGTCTGCTCGTATGTCTTGATCAAGGACAAACTGTACAAATAGGGATTCTCCATCCCCCTCCCTCAAGTGCGTCGATGAATCCAAGATGTCGCATCGCTGCGAAGAGGGGCCAGGCAATGACAGAAGATTCGCCATCATTCGTTATTTATCCCAAAAGAGGGAAAGGAAACGATCAGAGAAAACCTAACAAAAATGGGAAAAGACAGGTCATCGCAACCATGTATAGGGTTCGAGAGTCGGTTACGCAAGGGGAAGGTATTAGCATCCCTCACGTCTGTCGTACTCGAAGGGATCCACACTTTTTTGTCTATCTAAAAGGGTGTTTACTATCTAACTAAAGGTCTCAGGGACAAAAGAAAAGAAATTAAAAAGACTCGGTAGAGCATCGCCGCTCTATGCCTACGTATTCCCTCGTGCAATAGGAAAGTCATAGTCAATGTAGTTCGGCTAACTACGGGTGAAAGTGGGGGAAGGTTGCTCACCATGACATCGTTGTCTTGGGCCTACGTATTCTCATCTGGTACAAGAAATCAGAGCAAACGTAGTTCGGGCTAACACGAACACCGGTTGGTTCAAAATGTTTTAGGCCCGAGTAGGGTAAAAACTTAGTTTTAGCAGTTAGGTGTATGCAGCTCGACCATTGGAGACTTAGGCGTTACCTGTTTGCGGTAGAACCAAGAGTTAACAAAACTCTCCTTATGAAAAAGGTTTTCTAATTAAGATCCCGAAGGATAAAAAGATTTGAAGTTTGTTTTTGTGTTTTTTTAGAGAAGAAGTGCGTTGATTATTGTTTGTAATTCATGTTGCACTAAAGACTATGACCTAAGAGCGAATGTGTCGCATATCGTCCAAAGGACATACGCTAAACACTCTAGATAATTGAGAGGAGGCACCCCAATTACCATTTCCCAAGTACTTAAGGCTCGTAACGTACAACACTCATTATCCTTTATTACATGTTTTGAAGATGTTTGAAGATGAGAAGAGAAAGACACTCTAAGGGAGACTAAGACTCAACCTAATGTTGTTATACAAAGTGCACCTATGATTGTGATGAAAGGAAATGCTACCTAATGTGGTCATACATGGGTTCAAGCCTAAGGTCTATCATAATCAACCTTGAACAAGGAAGATTAGAGATCCTAGGGGAACATGGCAAAGAAGAAAGAAGAAGAAGAAGGAAGCATGAAATAAGAAAGATGCAAGTATGCAAACATGTAATGCTCAATTAGAATGAAAGTGAGGGAGGAAAAAAGTGTGGGACAGTAGCCTCCACAAGCACATCTCAACCTCAAGCATGCATATGAGAAATACAAAGAAGAAGGGAGAAAGAATACACACACAAGATATAAAACAAGTACATACAAGTGGGATGAAATGGGAGAAAATGAATACTACAACCATTTGTCATCAACCCCCAAGCCCCTAAGGCAAACCAAATGAAAAGAGATGAAGTCATGATCAAATGGGAGAATGGGAGGCAATGTGAGAACAACAAGGAACTCACATGGGCAACTCAACCATAAGCAATCACCAAAATATGCAAAGCACAC
>CAWUDS030004439.1:1089173-1140050 GCA_963859935.3 Lathyrus sativus | reverse complement strand
TAGAGACTTTGCCTTAAGAGAGATAGAGGCGTACATCGTCGATCAATATCCGAGTACTTGAGCCATTCTCTTAAGACGATGCAAAGACTACTTTCCTACAACTTGTGGCGGTTACATCTCTCTTAAAATGATAACTCGTCTCTTCTCCTAAAATCAGTCAACCAACTACCCTAAACTCGTAGGAATTTTGACCACAATCAAAGAACTCCTCAAACCCTTTAGGGGAACTACAGATACTCTGATTCCACTCCCGTAAGGATATGTAGGCATAAGACGCGACATCTTATCTAGTATACTTAGAAATAAACCCCTAGGTCTTTTAACCATTAAGCAGATAACCTTAGCAATAAACAAACATAAAACAAGAGGTTCCTGTAGAGTACTACAGAAACTTAGGATACTAGCACCTTCCCTAAGTTTAACCAACCCCCGAACCTATAACTCTCTAAACCTTGCATTTGCATTGCATTGTGGGAATTTCGATCTTTATCCCTTCCTTTGAACAAATCAAAGTTCGGTTGCAAAATAAATTAAAGATTCAAACTAATCAATAATTTGGTATCCGATTTTCACCGCGACAGAAATGGCGACTTCACTGGGGATCTCTTAGTGGGTTTCCCTATCTTGTTTTTACTTGTTTATTGCTTTATATTTGTTATTTGTATAATTATTTATGTGTTTGTTTATTGCCCTTGGGTTGATACTCTTGAATGGTGAGACAAAGTCCTACACCCGGACTTGAGAGAACTTAAGATAGGATAGTGATATGTTCAAAGAGGCTTATAGGGGGTGGAATCCCGACCAAGCTGACTTGAAAATCACGCTCAATTGAGGCCCTCTCGAAAGTTGTATTGTTGAACGAGTTCTTAATCGTATAAACATGCACTATATTCGATGTTGGAGCCTATGATATTGAGGACCGTAGTTACCTTAACCCCACTTTGACCTTTATTAGGATGTAGTGCGGGGCTATGAGGGGGTACCCCCGAAATAGTGCTACGCGATGCTACACTCAAAAGAAGTTCTCTTGAGAATATTATTAACCACCGAGTACTTGGGAAGTTGATAATATCCAAAAGATGGGCTAATAACTTTGGGAACCTTATTAGAACCTTGTTCTGCAGGTACAATCAACCTTTAGTCCTTATCCTTTGGGAATGGGTATACCTTTGCTCCATGCTCGTTGCAAACCTAGGGTCTCCCTTGTTTGTTTATCTTTGTGCATCTATGTGCTTACTTGTGTTTGTTGCATCCATAAAGCATCATATTACATTGATTTCATGGAATCCCGAGTTTATTTATAAACATTATAGAAACCAATAGGGATTACAAAAGAAAATATTTTGAAATATTCTTTTAAGAGTCCTAACTTGGATGTCCTAAGGAAGTTAAGGGCAGCGATTGAAGAATCAAGAAACTCAAAAGACAAATACAAGAAGCTCCCTTATCATGGAGGATAATTAGAAGTTCAAAGGACTCTCATTATCATTTAAGATCCAAGTGAACAAGGAATTCCCCCTTATTTCCAACAAAAACGAAAGAAGTGATGGAGGATTTATTTTCCTCCATCAAACTAATCTTTAGATGTTGATCATGGACGACTCATATTCAAGAAGATCCAAATAGACAGCAAATCAACAAGCACGATGAAGGACTTCCTTAGGGCTTTATTAGCTTTTATTTAGCTATTAATTAAGGACTCTTATAAGGTTATTTCCTTGTAATCCAATAAAAAAATAATAGTAAAAAAATAATATATGAATTTTATTTGGTATTCTGTAACGTTTATGAAAGCTTGAGTTCCATGAAATCTTTCATTTCTGCATTCTTACATTAGCATTTAGCATTGTGCATATGCATGTGTCTCTCCTCTTCCGTGGCTCATTCCAGTCTTCTATCTTTGTCTATCAGTTGACATCTCGACCATCTGACCAAGCTCGAAGTATTACTAAAGGATAGCAAAGAGAATGAAAGATATGGATCCTTTGACCGGTTTCAGAATTGTGACTAATCCGTTGTTTGATCTGCCTTCTGATGACAATGTTCAACAAGTGGATGTTCCTACACAACCGTAGCCTGATAATCTAGTTGTTCAAGTGGATGAAAGAATTTCTCAGTTCCCACAGTGTGCACTGAATCCTCAGAATGTTCATGCTGAGATGAAGATGGATGGTCCCAGATTTTTAGCAATTGAAAAAGAATTTCGTGATCTTAAAGAATAATTGAAAATAGTGAAAGAAGCTAATGCATCTGATCTTGATGCTCGTGACCTATGTCTGGTTCCAGGCGTAATTATTCCTCCGAAGTTCAAGATGCCTGTATTCGAAGTTTACAAAGGTGTTAGTTGTCCAAAATACCATTTGACGATGTTTTGTCAAAAGATGGCTGCTTATGTTGACGATGACGAACTGATGATTCACTGCTTTCAAGAAAGCTTATCTAGGGCATCCTTGATATGGTATATGAACCTACAAAGGAACTGTATTCAATCTTGGAGAAACTTAGCCGATGCTTTTGTGAAGCAATACAATTACAATTTGGACGTGGCTCCAGACAGTGATCAACTAGAAGAAATGAGTAAGAATGATGATGAATCTTTCAGGGAATATGCTCAGCGATGGAAAGAGTTGGCAGCCCAAGTTCGTCCACTACTTCCAGAGAAATATTTAACCAAGATGTTTCTAAGAACACTGCCAGACTCTTATTATGTTAGGATGGTAGGCGTTGTGCCATTAGATTTCTCCAAAATTGTAGAAGTCGGAGTAAACATTGAGAATGCATTCAAAAGTGAAAGAATTCAAGATAACTTTAATAACCAAGCTAATGAAGAGATTTCATTCGGTGATTCCCAAGAGGAAAGAAGCATTGATGTTAATACAGTATGGGATTCCTCTCAAATCCTGCCAGATCCAGTTCCAGTACCTCATCCTCAACATCAGTATGTAGCGACTGCTCAGCGCAAACGGCGACTACCTCATAAACAAAGGATGATATCTCCAGATCAGCATCAGAATCGACAGGTTCGAAGACGGCTTCAGAATCATAAAATACCTCTGAGTATTTCGAAAGAAGAAACCCGCTGGTTTGATCTCATCCCAATGACTTACAGTCAGCTATGGTCTTATTTCATCCGAAACTCGGTGATGACACCCAGAAAGACTAGAATCATGAAGTCTCATCCACTGTGGTTCGACCCGAACACCAGTTGTGAATTTCATGATGGAGTGTTGGGGCATTCAATTGAAGAATGCAAAGTTTTCCAAGAGAAAATCCAAGAAATGATTGATGAGGAAGTGTTAACCTTCAAAGGAGAAAGACCAGTTTTGAATGGAATACCATTGTGCTGATATGTGTGAAAACTCCAGAGCTCATCGGACCATTTATTTTCATTTGCTTATGTGTTTCATTTCTTTGATTAAAAGCATAATTGGCATGTAAGAACATGTTACTTTGAATAAGTAGTGCAATAAGTGTTTGTCTTGAAGAAATCCATTCGTATTCACTCTTAAAATGTTTTTCATAATTTATAATGCCGATTTTACCCAATCTTTCCTCACTTTGGTGAAGAGTTGGGAGGAGGATGACGAAGTAAAATGTATGATCTCTTGATGTATGCTTTTGAATTAACCTGCTGATGATGTAAGGCATTATTTCAAACCTCTCAAACACCAAAGACATAAGAAAGTTAATCCATCTTTAACTCCTTCAAACCCTGATTGAAGATCATTTTTTTTAACCCTTTACAACCTCATTTCTAAACCTGGGGCAGGGAAATTGGCAATCAGCTTGATTGAACACTCAACTTTCAAAAATAGTGAACCTTCAAAAATGGATGGGTACAAATAAGCTTTGACCCTTATTCCTTTATTTTACAAATCGTAAAATAAATCGATATAACCTTAAAAGTCCTAATTGAAGTAAGGTTTAATTCGAAAGCATACTCGGTGAGATAACGTTTCCTGACTCCTATTGAGTTATGCTTGATTTGTGTTGGCTTTATAAAAATTAATTTATATCCTAACTAGTGATTTCGGTCACCAGTTATTGGGATATCTCCTTTTCAAAACTTCAAGACAAACATATATGTTTCATTAACGGTTTCAGAATTAACATTTCATGCATGTTGATCTTTGCCGAGGTCATAGAAAGTTTTGTATGCGAGCATCAAGATTAAGCTTGTTCTATTAAAATTTGAAGACTCTGCTGACCTGGGGCAAGTTATTCCCAAGTGGTTATTCTATGAAAATTTGACTTCATCTAAAGATCTATTTCTGAAGACTCAGTTATAATATCGTCGATCAAGGCCAGTTACGTCGAGATTCGGTGAATCTCTACAAGAGTTTGAAAACAGTGGGGCATTTGGACGCCATGTTTTCTATAAAATCCTCTTAGGACGAGTTCTTCTCATAACCAGTTGACTTAGAGCATCTGAGAAGCGAAGATCATCTTATCCATGTGCAACGACTATTGTTCAAATGGCGACTACCACGCAGTCTTCAGTACAAATTTTCAGCAATTTCTCAATATTCTTCATGTCCCGGTAAATTCTACTTTTGGTGGCCATGACGATTCTCCGATGAAGCTTTTCGATACAGAATTCCCAGTAATTTGCTCAAACTTCACTTCCCCAATGAAGTGGTTGATGTTTAATCCTCAGTGAATCTTCTCCAACTTCACCTTCCTAGTGAAATGGACGTATTTTACTCCTCAATGGACCTTCTACAACGTCGATCTTCTCCAGCATGAGTCTCTTCAGTGAGACAGATATTTATCTTATCCATGGCTTTCTCCAATTATGAGTTTGACCCACCCCTGGTAGATCTTTATTCTCGTCTTCAACAGGATAATCTTTCAGACTTATCAAGATGTCATACCCCAAGTGGAATGTTTTCTACTCCCCAGGAAGTTTTTGAAGCTCTAAAGCAGGAGTGTGATTCCGCATCTAGCTCTCCACCTATCCCCAGTGATACTTCTATCTGTGAAGATTAGTTGGATGTTTGTTCCAAGATGTTTGATCTTTGGTTGCCTCTGTTCGTTTGTTTTGTCAGCATCAGCATACGCATGACATATAGATAGATAGCATGGCATATGCATTTTGCATCTTTGCGTTGGTTTGTTCTATCTCTTTGGTCGTGGTTATCCCTGAGTGGTTGGGCGTGTCTTCTCCTTCCAATTAGAATTGTCAGCCCTAGGCAAAAAGAGCATCATATTTCTATTTCTCCATGAAGCTTGATCCTCGTGGAAGACGGTTATTTTAGTACATCCCATTTGAAATCATACCTCAATGGTCGAGTCTTACTTGACAGTTTCTCTTCAGTTATTTCCTGAATTGAACTTCGGTCCTTCGCAATCACATTTTGGATATCTCCAACTTTTGACTATGACTTAAGCGTGCATTTATTTTGCACTTTGCTCCCCAAGAAGAGTCTCTATGAAGATCATCATTGAAGACAAGTTACTTCTTCAGCAATATTACAAGATTTTTCTCAGCAATTTGCACCCAGATTGTAAGCAACCTCTTTATTTGAGCAACTCGTTTTGACCAAGGCTCTATTCAAAACGACAAATGACAGTCTCCTCAAGAAAGTTTGTCCATCCCCAGTGATTATCGACTTGGTAAATGGAAAACCTTACAGATATTTCTCTTTATTTGAGAATTCACACAGCAAGGATGCTCCTCAGGAATGTATTCCACAGCGAGTTTATCACACAAGTTTATTTCCATCAAGCGACATCTCCCCAGAGAAGTCGAGGAAGCTTATTACAATTAGTCTCTCTTTATTTAAATACATACTTTACAATTCAACCAGCTCATATCTCTTTTGAAGATCCCCGGTGAAGTTTTACAATCTCAATTACATTTACAAAGTTCTACATCTACGACAAACTACATCTACATTGACAAATTACACCTACAATCTACAATCTACAAATTATATCTACAAAGTTCTACAACTTACATCGACATCTACAATTTACGTCGAGATCTACAGTAACATCTACTACAAAATCTACAGCTGAGACCCGTTCATGGTACCCATACCATGACGCTCGAGGAGGTTTTACATCAAGGAACTGAGACCCGTTCATGGCATCCAGACTATGAGGCGCAGGGAGGTTTATTCAAAGACATCGTTTTCCTGGCTAATCTCGGCAGTAGATTTCCAGAAGACCTCGGCAGTAGGTATTTCTATCCTTTTTCCTGGTTAATCTCGGCATTAGATTTCTAGAAGACCTCGGCAGTAGGTATTTCTATTTTATTTCCTGGCTAATCTCGGCAATAGATTTCCAGAGGGCTTCGTCAGAAGTATGTCTCTAGCAGATTTCAACACAGAATCTCGGCGGCAGATTCCCTACAAATGTTAACAGTAGATACTTTGGAAAAAGTATTCTCAATTAAATTTACGAGTCTCGGCAATAAAATTCTCCAGCTGATATATTAAAAATTATTACATTTGACCTATGCATTAGGATCTTCAAGAGATTTTTCCCACAAGTTCTTCGCAACATGGCTTTACAGACACTTTGTGATTGTCAATCTTTCCCCGTGGAGTCTCGCTTTGTTGAGCCTGTTCTTCCCGTGTGTCGTGTTTAGTTTCTCCCCTGTGATGTCTTTTCCTCACAGGGTCCGTCTATTTTGCATTTTCATATCATTGCATATCATATGCATTCAGTGGCTTCTTACGGCCAAAAATTCGTGCTATATTTGTATTTAAGTCCCTCCTATCTCGTCGAGACGGAGATTCCAATCTCCATATCTCCGGATAGAAGTAACTTAAATAGGGGCATTTGTTGCACCCTAATTTTTGACCTTAAGATCCCACCTCCTTGTGTGTTTCCTTACATTTTACCCTTTCTACTTTTATGTGCGACTAACGAGTGTGTGCAGGGTATTTTGCTTTAAAGATGTCTCTGGCGGAGTTTTTATGATTAGATCCCTTTAAATCAGGATTTTGGCCCCTTTCAAGTTTTTCTCTCTTTGTCAAAGAAGATTTGTCGAGACAAGATTCGTACAGGAATTGAGCTCACGGGCTCACGGTTACAGAGACATTTGTAGTGCAAGATAATTTTGGGATTCAATATTTGAAGATCGTTAATTGGAGTTTTAAGTTCAATGGTTGCGATTTAATCAAGTGGTGTTATCTGGCTCGCGGTGGAGAAATCTAACTCGTGTCACATTGGTTTTGATTCAGTGCACTGTACATGGATTCACTGGGTGAACGTAATAAGGTTGTAGCATCCGAGTACGGGAAATCCTTAAAGTCGTGTTCATGTGGATTGCAGTTATTATCGGCATTACCCGACCCTTGTTGGTTGCATTAATTTCAAGACTTTCATTCTTTAACAAGCTCATATTAGAATTCAAACTCGTCTCCGCGTTGGTCTAAATGCCCAATTTTTAAGAATTTATAAGTTAAGGTCTCATTTTGAGTTGCAAGCTTATTTCAGAAACATTATAATCACAACTCATTTCAAATTCAACTACCAGGCAAAATTTATTATTACTACTAGTTAAATTACTACAATGGTACTTGATTAACCGGTCAAACCGTATAATTATGGAAAAGGCCTAGAGTACAAAGTTATTTTTGACCAACATGCTGGAAGTTTGACTGAAGCCACATGTAGCCAAAAAAAAGTGAACCGCTCGACCAAGCACGTGGCACAATTTTGGAACGGTGTTACCAATCTAACTCACTAATTGTATTATCCCTGAAGCTAATACCACATCCCAACCACATTTAATTATTTATATTGATGGACATTCACATCAGGTCATGCGGTGGTCAAACGAAGGAGAATTTCAGCTTTGTTTACTTCCAGTTTAATTGATACATAAGTTGTGCCACAATTGTAGTACATAACGGACTGCGACGTCTTCGAGACCGTGTAGGGGAACGTCGTTTCCACCGTGAAGTAAGTCACGCTTCATTGAAGCTTCATTGAAGAAGTTAAGGACCATCAGAATTCCAACCACTGTGTTATTGCTCCCTAAACGACACGATTACTAACTCCGGCTCTTACGGTTCCTGCAACCAAGTTTTACGGCACACAAATAAGGCCATGTGACAATAGATCCAAAAAGCATTCGCATTACTCGTCAAGACTAGTTGGAAGTTGCATTTTTCTATACCTGAAAGAGCAACCCTTGGTTCCATATCTGATGCGATACTGCAGAGTCAATTACCAAGAACTATCAAACCATGAGCCACTACTTGCAGCATTGGATTTATTACCAAGGTCGGATAGCCTGAGTAGGCCTTGTCTGGTATACACGATTGCCATGGATTTTCGCAACACAATACCACCAAAGCATGATTAAACTGGGAACAGCCCTATATATACCTGTATACAACATTGCATTTCTCAGTTTTATTGTCTTAAATCATGTTTTGAACACAACTCATGATCTATATATGCAGAACAAATGAACTACCTATGATTATCAATCGACAACACCATCAGCCCTTCCTCCAACACGCAAAGTTGCAATAAGAGGAATGAACAAGGAGGCATACTTAACACTTCAATAACTGCAGTAGTAGCATACCGAATTCCTTCCAGCGCCAATCCTAATGAGTCCTTTTGGCCTGAAACTAAAAGACACAAAGATATCAGGAACTCTCCTATTTTGCCATGAATAAGTAAGTTCTGTTCAAAACAGCACCATTCAAAATCGTCATCATGTCTTCGTATAGGCGATAACTCAAGTGCTCCCAGAAGTAAGTCTAACACACCACGACTGTCCATCCTGCCAGCTTCTTCTTCAACCTCTGAGAGCATTTTGTAAAGATTCTCTGGACCAACAGTTTGAGTGTCGTGTTTTTAAGAGAATTCGAAAGACCGTTGCCTTGAAGGAAAACCTGCCAACAGATTTTGACAAAGTTAATAATGCAATAAAGGAGCCATTCAAATATCTTGCAGTGAATCCAAATAAAATCAGACATTCAAGAAATATTAAGTGATATGTTTGAAAATGTTTGGCTGAAATGGAAAGATTTTATCACAACCAGACAACTACCATCAATGCTTTCATTACGAAATCATGATTGAAACGGAGCAAAAGAACCATTTGAGAGATATATAAAAAGGACCTCATTCGCAGCGATGAAGGGGATTCAGAGATACGAAACAGACGACATTTTTTTGCAAAGTATACCCAGAAAAATCCCCAAACTGCAAACTTCGAGAAAACCTAAAATTATTGCGAAGAGGAAGTTAGAAAACTCATCTTTTCTTGCCCTGCAGCGAAAACCCCTTTCGCAAATCGTTATCGCCTTGTTTCTCAAACCTCCATCTCAAAACCTCAACCGAACACCGCCGTCCTCCGCTTTTGATCATCGCCGGAGAACCTTCATCATAAACCGTCGAGAACCTCAGGGATCCGTGTCTCTAACCATCGCCACTTTCCGCCAACATCGAAGACCCTGCGAGAGAACCCATTTTTAACCGTTAATTTTTTTCCCTAACATTGTTGATGTTTCAGGTAGGCATATAAAATAGGAGAAAGAATGGAAGAAAAAGATAAAGGTTACGGATCGAAAACGGAGAAGGACAGAGAAGATGGGGGGTGAGAGAGTGACGATCGAGAAAGAGATCACGGACAGAGAGAAGAGGAACAGATTAGGGATTAGGTTTTTTTTCCATTTTTGTTACCTATTGTAATCATGTGCATGTATGCCCATCGTAAATATAGTGCACCCTCACATCACAGACACTTCTCACCGCTTGATCACGATCCAAGGACCCTCACGTGCACGACCATGATAACTCCTTATGCCGGACTTCACCGTAACACGCGTCCCACAACTAACTCTCAATTAATCCCTCCTTAACCTTTTTTAATCTGCATTATATATGACTAATCATCACCTAACTTATTCCTAACCTAACCAACAACTTAATTAAATCCTTTTTAATCATTCGTTTTATTTAAGACAAACTTAATAGCCCCCTTTTATTTAGTTTTTTATTTATCAATTTGTTCTAATTGATCTTTCTAATTAACTCATGTCATTACCTTATTATTTATTCTAATAATTCTATTATAACTACAACTTTTATTTGAACCTATAACTTGTTCCCTTTTTTAATTAAAAAATCTTTTCTTCATAATTTAAATTGACTTATCTATAATAACAACAACCTTTGATTAATCTCTAACTAATTTTATTAAAATAGATCAACCTTTTTATAACCTTTTTTCTAACTAACTAACTTACTTTTAAAGGCACTTAACTTACTTCATCAACTTAATAACTTTTTTAAAAAAAATAATAAGCATAAGCAATTTGTTCACATTTTAAATAATGAGGACCTTTTTTCTCCAAATTAATGATCTTGTATTTATTCTATTTGTTAGACTAAAATCTATTTGTTAGACTAAAATCTATTTTATGTATTAAAAAACTCTTTTCTCAATTAATAACCACCCCTTTTATATAAAAATGAACCTTTAACCTTTTTTAAAATAAGATAAAAATACAAAACCTCTCACTCTCTTATATCACTCATTAGAATTTTAAAACTTTTATTTAAGCAACTAATTTAATTTTTCCTAATCAAATCAATCCTCTTTTAAAAACAATTCAACCACCTTCTTCAAATCAATCCCCTAAAATAAATCAACGTCTAATCGTACACGCTTCCACACATTCACATACACAATTCACACACTCACCTAGCGCTTTCATGCGTTCGTGTATGGATTTAATTATCTGCCCTTTTACATTTTCTGCAATTTACCTTTACCATATTTATCTTTATCGTATTGCATTCCGTCCAAAGGAAAAACCTACACATGAGTCAACACTTGTGTGCAGTGCACATCATTTGCATCATTCTCCCACATGATCCTTGATCTCATTCAAGTCGATCTTTAAGATAGATCCTACCCTATAGGAATGACCTTCTCTTTACAACTTAGATATAAACACATACAACTCAACAATATTCAAACACAATAGAGAAATAGATGCTAATCATCTTAAGAGAGATAGAATCTCCATCCCACATCAACTAAAATCAATACCGTACGGACTTTGCCTTAAAAGAGATAGAGGCATACATCGTCGATCAATATCCGAGTACTTGAGCCCTTCTCTTAAGACGATGCAAAGACTATTTTCCTACAACTTGTGGTAGTTACATCTCTCTTAAAATGATAACTCGTCTCTTCTCCTAAAATCAATCAACCAACTACCCTAAACCTGTAGGAACTTTGACCATAGTCAAAGAACTCCTCAAACCCTTTAGGGGAACTACAGATACTCTGATTCCACTCCCGTAAGGATATGTAGGCATAAGATGCGACATCTTATCGAGTATACTTAGAAATAAACCCCTAGGTCTTTTAACCATTAAGCAGATAACCTTAGCAATAAACAAACATAAAACAAGAGGTTCCTATAGAGTACTACAGAAACTTAGGATGCTAGCACCTTCCCTAAGTTTAACCAACCCCCGAACCTATAACTTTCTAAACCTTGCATTTGCATTGCATTGTGGGAATTTCGATCGTTATCCCTTCCTTTGGACAAATCAAAGTTTGGTTGCAAAATGAATTAAAGATTCAAACTAATCAATAGTTTGGTATCCGATTTTCACCGCGACACTAGTTCGGTGTCGATGGCTCCTTATCAGATGTCTACATCTGAGTTAGGAGAATTGAAGAAACAAATGGAAGGGCTGCTTGAGAAGAAGTTTATTCGACCGAGTGTTTCTCCGTGGGGTGCTCCTGTGTTATTGGTGAAGAAGAAAGATGGCAGCATGAGATTGTGTGTGGATTATCGACAATCGAATAAAGTAACAATCAAGAATAAGTATCCACTTCCGAGGATTAATGATTTGATGGATCAATTGGTGGTTGCTTGCGTGTTTAGCAAGATTCATTTGAGGTCTGGTTATCATCAGATTCACGTTAAGCCTGATGATATTCCGAAGACATCTTTCAGGACGAGGTATGGACACTATGAATATACTGCGATGTCGTTTGGTGTATCTAATGCACCTGGTGTATTCATGGAGTATATGAATAAGATTTTTCATCCTTATTTGGATCAGTTTGTGATAGTGTTCATTGACGATATCTTGATATATTCTAAGTCCAAGGAAGAGCATGCGCAACATCTAAGAGTGGTATTGCAGGTTTTGAGGGACAAGAAGCTTTATGCCAAGTTGTCCAAGTGTGATTTTTGGTTGGAGGAAGTGAGTTTCCTTGGCCATGTGATTTCTAGTGGAGGAATTGTTGTTGATCCGTCGAAAGTTGATACTGTGTTACAGTGGGAGACTCCAAAGTCTGCTACTGAGATTCGAAGTTTCCTTGGATTGGCTGGTTATTATCGCAGGTTTATAGAAGGCTTTTCAAAGTTGGAATTGCCTTTGACTCAATTGACTTGAAAGGGTCAAGCTTATGTGTGGAATGTTGCTTGTGAGAGGAGTTTTGTAGAACTTAAGAAGAATTTGATGACTGCTCCAGTGTTGATTTTGCCAAACCCGAGTGAGTCTTTTGTAGTGTATTGTGATGCAGCGAAGATGGGTCTTGGAGACGTATTGATGTAGAATGGTCAGGTAGTTGTTTATGCTTCCAGAAAACTAAAGGTTCATGGAAGGAATTATCCTATGCATGACTTAGAGTTGGCCACTGTGGTGTTTGTGTTGAAAATTTGGAGACATTATCTTTTGGGTCTAGGTTCGAAGTGTTCAGGGATCACAAGAGCCTGAAGTATTTGTTTGATCAGAAAGAGTTGAACATGAGGCAGAGAAGATGGCTTGAACTTCTGAAGGATTATGATTTTGAATTGAGTTACCATCCTGGTACGGCTAATGTTGTGGTTGATGTGTTAAGCAGGAAGTCCTTACATATGTTGATGCTTATGGTTTGAGAGTTAGGATTGATTGAACAATTCAGAGATATGAGTTTGGTTTGTGAAGAGACTCCTAACAGTGTGAAGTTGGGTATGCTGAAGTTGACTAGTGGTATTCTCCAACAAATCAGAGAAGGTCAAAAATATGATTTGAGTTTGGTGGATCGTCTCACGTTAATCATCTAAGGTAACGGGGGTGAATTTCGGATCAATGAGAATGGTGTGATGAGATTCAGAGATAGAGTGTGTGTTTCTGATGTGCCAGAAATCAAGAAGAGCATTCTTGAGGAAGGTCACAGAAGTGGGTTGAGTATTCATCCTGGTGCGACAAAGATGTATCAAGATTTGAAGAAGTTTTTTTTGTGGCCAGGTATGAAGGGAATTGTAGAGTTTGTATATGCTTGTTTGACTTGTCAGAAGTCGAAGATTGAACATCAGAGACCGTCGGGTCTGATGCAACCGTTGAATACTCCAGAATGGAAATGAGATAGCATTTCTATAGATTTTGTGACAGGTTTACCGAAGACTTTGAAGGGATATGATTCGATTTGGGTGATTATGGATAGATTGACCAAATCAGCTCATTTTATACCAATGAGGATCAATTATTCATTGCAGAAGCTTGCCAAAGTATATATCGATCAGATTGAGAAACTGCATGGTATTCCTGCAAGTATTGTGTCTGATAGAGATCCGAGATTTACATCGAGGTTCTGGAAACGTTTGCATACAGCTTTGGGTACTAATTTGAGGTTGAGTTTTGCCTATCATCCGCAAACGGATGGACAGACAGAGAGAACTATCCAGTCTTTAGAGAATTTGCTAAGAGCTTGTGTGTTGGATCAAGGTGGATCATGGGATAGTCATTTTTCGTTTATTGAGTTTACCTACAATAACAGTTATCATTCTAGTATCGGAATGGCACCGTATGAAGCTTTGTATGGTAGGAGGTGTAGGACTCCTTTGTGTTGGTATGAGTCAGGCGAGAGTGTTGTGCTCGGACATGAGATTATGCAAGAGACGACTAAAAAGATCAAGATGATCCAAGAAAAGATGAAAGTGTTCCAAAGTCGTCAGAAAAGTTACCATGATAAGAGGAGAAAAACACTTGAATTCCAAGAGGGAGATCACGTGTTTTTGAGAGTTACGTCGGTAACTGGTGTTGGCCGAGCTTTGAAGTCTCGAAATCTCACATTGCGTTTTGTTGGTCCGTATCAAATTTTGCAGAGGGTGGAGAAAGTAGCATACCAGACTGCTTTACCGCTGTCGCTTGTGAATTTGCATGATGTGTTTCACGTGTCTCAGTTGAGGAAGTACATTTCGGATCCGTCGTTGTTTCCCTTGAAAATCGGAAAAAAACTGTTGATCTTCCAAATCTAACTTTGGTGACTCACAGGATCGATCAGATTGATCCTAGGACATGTGCTAAAGGTTCTTTATTTTGGAAATCTATCTAAGTTTCACACTTAGACAATATTGGGGTAAAAGAATCTTAAAGAAACATCTATTCGACTATGGGACAAGTTAAAAATAAAGCTTTTAATAAAAAAAGAGAAAGAAGTTTGTTTGGAGAGGGAAGATTAGATTAAGGACGAAGAGAAAGGAATTGTATAGAGAAAGAAGAAAGAAAGGAAACAAAGAGGAAGAAGGGTGCAAAGAAAATAAAAGACTTTGTAAAGTTTAAAGTAAATAAAGGAAATTTCATTAAGATAAAAGATGGTGTGTTTACATCACGTACATTCTCTGTAATACTCGCTTTCTCTATGCTCGGATACTTGGAGTAATTCTAAGAGTAATTTGTACAATGGTAAGTTACAACACACTATTTCATGTCTAAGACACCCTATTTATAATAGTAAAAAATAACTTCTAATAACCTCTAACATCACCACCTCTCGCCACTTGTCACAATGCATGGATCTACTGCTCATAAGGTGCCACGTGTCCTCTTAAGCATTTGGCAAACGAAATCGTTCCCTCCAAAACTTTTAAATTTCAAACCTTCGATAAATCACCAAACAACATAAACGGTCGAAGCCCTTGTGGTTTCTCTTCAATCTTGGTGAGTTCTTCGACTCCTTTCTTTAGCTGCCTCACGCCTTTCGACCAACCTTTGCTTTCAACTTGTTTTTGGCATTTCTTCTTAAATTCCTTTATTTTGCAAGAGGCATCGAATTTAGAAGCTAAAAAATTTCCCCCCAAAAATGTCTTTTCGATTTCTGATGTGGAAAAGCACATTTTTTGACAGCGTCTGATTTCGACGTCGCTTGTCTTCCTCATACTTGCCAGCTGATGTTCTTTCACCCAATACATGTCTGGGAAGGTGAAAGGGAAGAAAGAGAAAAGAGAAAAATAGAGGGGAGTATGCAAGACATTGTTCCGCCACCTTGATGCATATTTCTGACGTCACATTTCATCATGGCGATTTTCTCGGGAACCACCAAAATCGTGGGCCATCATCACCTTTTCAGCCTAGGGGACGTGAATTGCAACTACTACACCTGCCACCCTACTTTAGGCGCACACGTGGCCCACTAACTCTAGCCCCTTAATGATGAAAACTTTTAATCTTCCATACTCTATATAAGTGATTCTCCTCCGGTGTTGTCATTTTTCCCAACTTTTCCAACTCTTAACAATACTCTTGCGTTTCTCTTCCTCCAATTTTCTGTTTTCTAAAAAAAACTCTTTCACTAATTTCAACAATGGTTGATCATCAGAAGAAGAAGACGCAACCCAAAGGGCAAACTTCTGCGTCAACTCTCCCACCCTTTGCTAGCTTAAGCAGTCCTAAGGTAGTGAAGAACCAGCAGTTCATTCGCGAACCTTTGTTAGAAGAGAAACGCCACATCTATGAATCGCAGGTAATCATCTCAGTTACTGTTGCAGGTAAACCCTTAGTCATGTATGGCCCTTTACCTCCTTTAGGTCTTGCTTACTCTAGCATTAGAGACTTTTTTCCCTCCTACAGAGTCACTAAACCTTTAGGGCAAAAAGATTCTAGCAAAGTCTTCGCTGATGGCCCTGATAACCTGACTCTCTTCGACGTAGATCTTAGGTATCTCCACGATGGAGCCAGATTATTTAGGGCTACCCCTTACTTCAAAGACTCTGAACTTTACCTCAATTGGTTGGAAAAAATAGAAAAAGTGAAAGCCCAGGATTGAAAGGACATTGGGATTTATGACCTTATAATGATGTCGAAGGTAGGCCCTACTTACTGCCCCCTTATGTTGGCTTCTTCCTTGTTTTTCTGGGACAATACCCATAATACTTTCCACCTTCCTTGTGGGATGGTGACACCCACAGTGTTTGATGTAGCTGCTATTATGGGCCTAAAACCTCACGACCTTGTTTACGACCCTAAAATTGATAGCCAAGACACTATAGGATTTTGTCACTACCGCGAAAATAAGGTGTCGGCAAAACAAAAGAGTCACCACCTTTCGTTATTTATCCTACAGAAAGGGAAATGAAACGATCGGAAAAACCTGACGAAAAGGTATAAGACAAGGTCATCGCAACCATGTCTGGGTTCGGGAGTCGGTTACGCAAGGGGAAGGTATTAACACCCCTCACGTCCATCGTACTCGATGGGATCCACGCTTGTTGTGTTTATCTGACGGGTTGGTTTAATATATCTACCTATCAAGACTGGTCTGAAAAGAAAAGAAAATGACTCGTCAAAGCATCGCGCTTCGTGCCTACGTATTCTCATCAGAGAACGAGAAATCAGAGTCAACATAGTTCGGCTAACTACGGGATACGGAATGGGGGAAGATGGCTCGCCAATACGTCAGTATTATGCCTACGTACTCTCAACGGAGATGAGAGATCAGAGCTTACGTAGTTCGGATAATACGGATTACGGGGATTCAGATTCATCTGTTTTTTCGAGTAGGGTTAACAAACCGTTCCAACAATTTGGTGTATGCAGCTTGCTCGTCAGAGTCTCGTGCGTTACCGTTTGCGGTAGAACTGAGAGTTAACGACACTCTTTTCTTCAGAAAAGTTTTCCTTGAGTTACGGGCCCACGGGGCAAAAAGGTTTGAAGTTTGTTTTATGTCTTTTACAGAAGAAGTGTTTTTTATGGTTGTCTGTAGTCTGTACAGCACTAGAGACTATGACTTAGGAGCGAATGCGCCGCATATCGTCCAAAGGACATATACTAAACACTCTAGATGATTGAGAGGAGACCGCTCAATTATCATTTCCCAAGTAGCTTAAGGCTCATAACACGCTTGTACTAACTTGCCTTTATTACGTCTTTTACTGTTGTTTTGGAGATGAGAAGAGAACGAACTCTACGGGGAAATGTCAAGCCATAATGTTGTCATGCCAAGGATTCATCCTATGGTTGAGTTTTGAAATAGGGAACTCCTAGAAGTTATCATGCATAGGTTTCAACCTAAAGTTCTATCATCACTTCCTTATCAAAGGAAGTGAGAGTCCTAGGGGATCATGTCAATGGGATACAGAAACAGAAAAAGCATCAGCTAAACATCAATAAAACAGATAAACAGAAGAAAACAGTAAAGATGCATATGCAATGCAACAATACAAGCAGAGGGAGACCCACTCAACCTCTAAGCAATCAAGCAAACAGAAACAATCAAAACAGACAAGCAGAGGGAGACTCACTCAACCTCTTAATGCAGTCATGCGTCTACACTCAGGCTGTCCTAAACATGAACTATCCTAATGCAACACACCACTCAATCATGAATGAGGAAAAGGACTTATGACAAATAAGGAATTCATTCCACAAGTAATCATACAAGGGTTCTATCCTAGGGAAAGGAACTGAAAGTTGGGAAACCAGGGTAAAGTCCACAGGAACTTATCCCAGGCACTCAGCCAACTAAAAGAGATTTGGGAGAATCCTAGAGGTTTGGCTCCTTCAGGAGATGTGCAACATTCCCCTCACAGGAGGGACTATGCTACCCCAAGAAGGTTCCTAAAATGATTGAATAAGAGAAGATTAGGAGAATGAAGGTGGGATGCAAGGTAAGGTCCACAGGAACTTACCACAGGCACTCAACCAACTTCATTTCCTTAGAGAGCTTGCATAGACTCAACTCCTTTATGATAATGAAATAAACTCCTCCACAGGAGAAAACATGCTCACAAGGAGGATTCCAATTAAGCAAGGAAAATTGTGAGGGAAACTAACCCTATAGGAAGAATCATCCACCTAACTTGAACTTCTAAAGAACCTCAATGATTACCTTCTAAGGATCACCTACACTAAGGGTTCAAAGGATCTAAAGAGGTATCTACCTACTTACCATTCTATCAAGAAAGGATATGAAACTTAGAATCATCAAATGGTCACTTACAAGACTAATCCATGAACTTAACCTAGTTAGGGTCACCTAAACCAAGGCCAACTTGTAAAATGGGGAACTAATAGAAAATCAATTCTAAAACATCTAGGGAAATCCTATATTATCCTACATGTGTTAACAATCTATGGTACAAAAACCAGGGGAAAAACCTAATCCTAAAGGTTCAAATCAAATCTAAATCCAAAAAGTGTACTAAAGGGAATCCATCAAGGAATTCTCCTAAACATCTATCTCAAATCCCTACTTAGAATCATCTAAAAATCACAACAAAAATCATCCAAACCTATCAAGGAGTCTATAACAAGCATGCAAAGTTTTAACATCCAATTCTAAATCATGAACTAGTAATAAAATCAGCAATCAAACTAGTCATATTATGCATTTTTAATCATGTATTAAAAATAGGAAAATGGACATTAAATTGAAAACAGCACCAAAATAAAATCCAAGAGCATGGAAAAATCAGAAATTCAGCAAGGATCAACCACATATTTTTTTCATAATTTTCTGATCATTAAAACTATTTAAAATGAATTAAAATCAATCAAAACAAATAAAGAAAATGGAAAAATGATAAAGGAAATAAAAAGAATCAGAAAATATCACAAGTGTTGGATCTATTAACCAGTCCACTCATCAGAGGGTTGCGCGCGTGCCACCTAATTTAATGAAGCGTTGCGTTTTTCCCAGGGATCTCATGCATTTGGTTGACTTCAGTCCATGGTACTCCCTAATCATATCCGTTCCTTGTAAAAGTAGTCTCATCCTATGACTCACACGTTGCCAACTCAACCAGTCAAGGTCAGGCTAAACCTCATTCCTTAGATGCTGTGACCAAGTCCAAAATTCAAATGAAATCAACGGCTCACCATCACCGTCTCCAATTAAACTGAACAAAAGGGGGGAAAAACTTCCACGGTGGCCGGAGAAGAGCTCCACCGTCTTCTCCGACGAGAGCAATCATGCTCTGCAATCAAACTCCACGAAACACAAAGAAAATTATACGAAATTGCTCGTCTTCTCACCCTGAGCACAAAGATCCCATCCATTTTTACTAATGCCTCATGAATCTCCTAATACGATGATGAACAGAAAATTCCTCAATTCCATAAATGTCATCAAACTTCAAATTGACTATACAGAAATCTTCCTCACCTTTCAAGGATCAAGAATCACCATCTAATTCATCTTAACTCTCAAGAATCATCCAGATACGAGTCTCAACAGAATTTGCATCACATCATGAATCATCACTAAAATTCACAATTCCAATCCTAAAACGATCTATGTTGTATCTACAACCTAACCACATGCTCAAATCAGTCTAAACAAGCCTAAATTAAGAGGAATTGTGAGAGATAAAAACCTGTTCTGAAGCTTGAAATTGGAGGTCTTCGCGTGCAAATCTTGATGCCAAAACGTGCAGATTCCTTCACTGAATGATCCTGGTGCTATGGAAATCCTCAACTCTTCTTGAAATGCTCTGGATTGCAAGAAACGAATTTCACTTTTGAAGCTTCAATCTCAAACTGCCATAACCGTTTCTTCACCAAATTATATCCAAAAAATGATTTGAACATGATCCAAGACTTATATAGAAACTATTTGGATCATAACCTGGCCCAATTTGATGAATCCAAAATTTCAATTTTCCTTCAAAGTGTAACCATGGAAGTCGTGTATCCTGTGTGATTTCAGCTCAAATCTCACTCAAATTCATTGCTTAACATCCCTTGAATGTGAATGGATCAGTTTGAAGGCTTGAATTGATCCAATGGTGTTGATTGGTTATGTTACTTCCATTCTAAGTAATCCACACAAAGTCCATGAATTATGCTTCAAACCAAAAATGTAACATTTCCATTGTCTTCAAAATGTCATTTCCAATCAAAATATGCATAAACTTGTGAAGTTTGGCACAAAAATGAATTAAAATGGAATTTTCACTTTTCATGCCTTTTAAATATCCTTCATACACTTCCATATTCAATCCATAGCAATGGATGTTTGGGTAATGGTTAGAATAAAAACACCATTTTGAACAACTTTCAAGTTGATCAAAAGTTCATTTGAGGTGCCTAAGTTGATGAAATGGACCTATAACCAAAAATGACCTGTAATTCCAAATTCCCAAAATACCCTTATCTTGTAAAGCTTGTAACTTGAGTTCCACAAATACAATCATAGACTTCTAGTACTTTCTAGAAAGCTAAGAAGATAAGGAACAACATTCATGTTGGAAAAAAGTTCATAGGAATCATCCTACTAGATAAAAAAATGTCATGCAAGTTGGGTGACTTTCAAGCTCTAAATTCACATGCCTCAGATGACCTATAACTTGTCTGGCTCATAACTTGAGTTCTATAAACACTATCAAGGACTTCTAGTACTCAAATTAAATCTATGATCATTCCCTATAACAATCATGTTGGGGTCAAGGTGAGATGAAAACCTCATCTTGAGTTATGTGGTCTTGAAGTTAGGCACTAAACCAAGGGATTTTACACTGTCAAACATAGCAACCCTAGCCTAGGAACTCCTCACACTCTTGATCCATGATAAGTTGACCTTGGAATCATCCCTTGGGCATCTCAATACATCAATCCATGATCACATGGCTCTTGAACTAGGTCTCAACCTTCTTCAAATCATCAGTTAACCTAGGGTTGACCAGATGAAACCCTAGTTGTACCAATCTTGGGTATATCTTCATATCCTTTGCATATTGACCTGTCTAGGCTTCAAAATGGACTTCAATGCTTCTCATTAGCTCTCTCAAGGTCTCAAGTCCAACTTTATGGCTTCAGAATCATCTGAATAGCTTCTCATAACCCTCAAGTTAGGAGATATGCACTCTTGGCTTCAACCACTCTTTCTGAGGATCTTAGACTTCTCTGGTGAGGATATCAACCCTTGAATACTTGAATAAGGTTCTTAGCTAGCTTCATTGCCTTGTGTAGCCCTTGATTGGTAATCATATCTCTTGATATCCTGCACACATGTCAATGAAATGCAGATGATAATGCTAATATGAATGCAATGAAACACAAGCTAGGTGAAAAAGGTTGGGCAAATTTTGGGGTGCAACAGGTGCCCCTATTCAAACGGCTTGGAACTGACTGGGTAAGAAGTGAACGACTCTCAACCAATCAAGGTAAAATATGGTTGAATACCAACAAACCCGGAAATTTCCCAACCGCCCGAGTAAACGATACTCTGATGGGGACAAATCTTCGAAAACAGAAATGATAGTTGCACGACAACTAGCTGGAGAATTACTGATCTGATGTATCTGATATCACTGCATCCTCAAATCATCGAGGGATCACCGATTACACGGTAACTGGTGAAGGATGGCTGATATTGATGGTTGCACGGCAACTTACTGGTGAATTCTTAATCCCAAAAACCTCCGTCAGGATGATCATCTACGTCCTCGAGTCATCAAGGAATCATCGGTTACACGGTAACTGGTGATTTGCCAACCGCACAGGTAAACGATACTCTGATTGGTAGGAACATCTTCGCAATTGGAAACGACAGTTGCACGACAACCGAAAATTTGCCAACCGCACAAGTAAACGATACTCTGATTGGCAGGACAATCTTTGAAGCCTGAAATGGCAGTTGCACGGCAATTGGCCCAAATCTCCGTCAGGATGATCATAAATTTCAATGTAGCTTCTTCCTCAAATCATAAGGGATCACTAGTTACACGGTAACTGGTGATACATAGATGATATTTCCGTCAGGCATTCTGCGGCACGGCGGAAGAAGAATTCTCCGGGACTCATCAGGTCATCAGGAACTTTCGACAATCGAGTTAATTATACCATCGGGCATTCAAAGAAATTCTCGGACGTCAGTCGGACTTCGTTAGTAAGTCGAAAATAGAATCCTCAATCAATCACGGACCAATAAGGATATGCAATATTTTGCCGTCAGGCACCCCGCGTCAGCTAGGAGTACTGCTTCGACATTGCAGTCGGACTTCATCAGTAAGTCAGGAAGGGTTTGGCACTGCTGCCGGACTTCAATCATCAAGTCTGCAAGGGAAATTTCAACTTTTCTGTTCAAAACCTGTTGGGGATGACACATCACCGCTGGGGAATCTGGAGAACTATCAAGTAACTCTGCTTCAGGAATTTCGGAATCATCCTGTAGAAATAAACTCTGTTGAGGAACTCAAGAATCATCCTGAACAAACAACTTCGCTGGGGACTTCAAGAATCATCTTGAACAAACAACTTTGGCGACTTCACTGGGGATTTTAAGAATCATCTTAAACAAACAACTTCTGCTAGGGAATTCAAGAATCATCTCGAGAAAACCATTCTGCAGAGGAACACCTGCAAAACAAGAACAGTAACGACCTAGTTCAAGTTTCATATGCATATGTTTGATGATGGCGTAATGCTCTACACGGTGGAAATGCTACGCGTTTAGTGTAGATGCTATGCAATCATGCAAAATGCTATGATCCCATCAGCAAAATAAATGCTGAAGGGAAAAATCCTCCTGTCAAGGAGAAAGATCCACTCTGGTAGGGAGGAGGGGTCATCCTGCCGAGGAGAAGAAATCACACCAATCTCAATTGGACTAAACCTGGGGAAACAAACTCTAGGCGACAGCTGCAGGGGAATAAAGTTCTACGAGAACCTGTACTTGCTCAACTAGGTATACGAACCACAAACTGCTGAGGAAACAATGTCAATCGTAGAAATAAACTGCACGGCCTTTGCAAATAGAATCTTCCTGGAGCTACGGACTCCGATTGGGAAGTACAGCATCAGCTATTCAACACTCTCATGGGGAATACCAATAATGCCCTGAACGACTTCCAAGGATTCAACTCTCTTGGGGGACTGCAAACTCGGCTGGGGATACGCAACCAGACGCTGGAATGAATCCTACCTGCCGGGGAGAATACAACTCTGTGGGGAATTTCAATTCCACTGGAGACTTCAGTCTGAACTATCGGAAGCTAGACACTTGCGGATAGTCTTCTACGAGAAAACCGCTTACTGACCCACTGCTGGGAACGGGTATCCCCTTAAGCGTATGACTCAGCTGGGGAACCGATGACCCTGCCTAGGATACATCTGGTTTGGGAGAATCTATCTCCGCTTGGGAAGACATATCAATGCTCACAGTCCCATGCGTAGACTCCATGGGGAAACACTACTGAACTCGCTGGGGAAGAAGGAATCATCCTGCTTGGGAAACATCTGGCATACTGCCTGGAGGGTGACGTCCCTGCAACAACATGAACAAATAGATAAGATACCCTTCACAAAGGGACCTATCAAGGTTATCATCCTGTGACAATGTTCAGGAATTTCAATGTTTCAACAATTATCGGCCTAAGCCAGCAAGTTTATGTATGCGCATTTTATCAAAAACATCGGGCGTTCTTTTTCACAAACAAAATAGATAAAAGCTGAACAAACAACAAAAATACTGAATAGTATACGTTTATTGCTAACGAGCCCCTGAATGGGCAAAATGTTTTACAACAGATGCAAGCTCCTGAAATGAGGAAGCTGCACAAACATAATAACATAAATATACATCAGTATACACAAATGTCGGCAATACGGTGTAGACGAACACCATGAGTTGATCCCTCTATGACCCACTCGACTTCGATACTTCTCCGACGCTTCAGCTTCAGAAGAGATTGATTCGGATAAACGGCCCTCAGGTCTTCCCAAACCACTAAACAATGAAAGTTCACACGCGGAATGCAGTCATTTGCTTTTCTTAATCCCTAACTTTTTCCTGAACCGCCCTTTCGTGTTCTCGATTCACCGGGTAACCCTTTTTTGCCAAAGTCGCCCTTTCAGGTTTTCGACTTTGCGGGTGTACATTTTTTCATTTATATCCCTAATTTTTGCCCGAACCTTTTTCTTTTTTATGGTTCGCCGGGATGCCCCATTTTTGCCTGGATATTCTTTTTTCTTTCCAGCGGGTCATTTTAAGCAAAGTATTTTTTAACTGCGTTCGTGTTCACAGGGGATGCAAAATCTTCACCATCCATCGTGGATAACAACAAGGCTCCTCTCGAGAAGACCTTGTTGACAACGTACGGACCTTCGTAGTTAGGAGTCCACTTGCCCCTGTGATCAGAATGCGGTGGAAGAATCTTCTTCAGGACGAGATCACCCGTCTGAAAGCTTCTAGGACGCACCTTCTTATCATAAGCTTTCTTCATTCGGCTCTGATATAGACGACCATATGCAATCGATGCTAATCTCTTCTCATCCATCAGACTGAGTTGATTTAATCGGTTCTTAATCCATTCTGCCTCATCGAGTTTCACGTCAACCAAAACTCGCAAAGAAGGAATCTCAACTTCCAACGGTAGGACAGCTTCTATACCTTACACTAGTGAGAAAGGAGTTGCCTCGGTTGATATGCGTACCGTTTTTCGATAACCGTGCAATGCAAATGGCAACATCTCATGCCAATCTTTGTAGGTCACGACCATCTTTTGTACTATCTTCTTAATGTTCTTGTTGGCCACTTCAACCGCACCATTCATCTTCGGCCGGTAAGGTGATGAGTTGTAATGTTCAATCTTGAAGCTCTAGCATAACTCCTTCATCATCTTATTATTCAGATTCGAACAATTGTCAGTAATGATTTTCTCGGGAACTCCGTATCGACAGATGATGTCCTTCTTTATGAATCTAGCCACCACTTGCTTGGTCACGTTGGCATACAAGGCTGCCTCCACCCACTTGGTGAAGTAATCGATGGCTACCAAAATGAAGCGATGACCGTTAGATGAAGTGGGCTCGATCTTGCCTATCATATCAATGCCCCACATGGAGAACGGCCACGGGGATGACATGACATTCAATGGGCACGGCGGCACATGAATTTTATCAGCATAAATCTGGCATTTATGACATCTCTTCACGAATTTGAAACAATCCGACTCCATTGTCAGCCAGTAATATCCCGCTCGTAGGATCTTTCTCGTCATGGCGTGCCCGCCGGCGTACGTACCAAATGTGCCTTCATGGACTTCCTCCATAAGCAGACTAGCTTCTTTCTCATCTACACATCTGAGTAGCACGAGATCGTGATTTCTCTTATACAGAACTCCATCAGGATTGTGTCATACCCCAAATTTGTCCTACCTTTGTACAACCTCCATCTCGTGTATTTACCCATTTGCTTTATTTTTTTAAAAAAAAAGAGGTCCAAAATGTGTTGTTTCTGGTTCTTAGTCGGATAAGCTCTATTTCAAGGTCAAGATTACGACGTGCAGTTCAGATGATGTGTATTCATGGTGATAGTTAGGGTTGGTGTGTCAACTTGGGTCAATGGTATGTGAATCAGGTTATGATGGGACAAGTATTCTATCATTGATTAGTTCATTCGAATTAAGGGTTTAAGGAATTCAGGTGACGTGTCATTTCAATGCGTCTGTCGCTCATTTGTTTCATATGAAGGATTTGTTTTATTAGTGCAAATGTCAAAATCCAGAGATTGATTCAACGATAGATTTATTTTAATGTGAGGGTTTGGTTCACCTCAAGTTCAAGAGGGATTCATGTGGTGTTTATCAAGATTTGTTCTAAGTTATTTCATTCTCAAGTGAGGAAGGCAAATTTTGAATTTAATTGGAATGGTAAGTTTTAACAGGTTTACTCAAGGAATTTAAAGTGGGTGCTTGGTATGAGCTTATATTTGGAGTATACAAAGAATTTTTATTAGTACCATTTAATAAGTCCCAATATATTATCCAAATTCTACAAAGATATTTCTACAAGGAAATGTATATGGGACCATGAACAATATAATTGAGGCCCATTGTTACACAAAAATCTCAAAATACAAATATAGATTGAATTCCTTATTATTATTAAAGCCCAATATGCATAGGAGGGCTCGCTTTGCTTACTGCCAGACACACCACAAAATGGAAATCAGAAACAACAAAGGAAACTATCAGGCCCATCTTTTATTAAAAATCATTACACCAAGAATACAATGCCATTTGAGCAGTCACGTGAGATGAATAGACCTCCAATTTACATACAAACCATGAAATGATCTCTCAATTCTAAAGTGCCTTTCCAAGTAGCTGGAACAGTATCATGGCAAAACTATGCCTCGCCAAGAAGGGGCCCACAATTTACAAAAATATAGCTAGAGTGGAGCCCATGAAGACAAGGTCTTGGATGCTAAGGATGTAATCAGTTTCATATGGCCAGGAAGTTGGTATGTGTGATTGTTTCGTTGCCACCTGAAAATGCATACAATAGAGGATGTTAATCATGATAGAAATAGCAAAACTCACATAAAATTAGGACAAACCAAAAAAAAACTGTGTACAGAAGAAGAGCTGCATACAGCCTACACAAGAAACCAAGCCGCAGAACCTAGAAAAAAAAACAGTGGACAGTAGTAACGTATCAAGCTTGGTAGATTGGCTCAGAGTCTAACCACATATATGAATCACGACCTCTATTCAATGTCGCTTTATCTTGGCGATGTCGATTATTCTGTTCGGTTTTGTGCTACTGTGAGTGTGTTGCAATCATGTTAGCCACAATCCGTCTTGTATTAGTACCGCTACTCCAGGCTTTCTTTTCGTCGCATCGTGTTTCAAATCCAATTCAATTTTGTTTGTTTAGTACGACAGTATTGGTTGTGCGACACAAACAGCTCCCAGCAGCTACGGTAGAGAGGTTGTGCTTCTTTCAACTAGTACGATTTCACCGCATCGTAAAAAGAAAGCAAGCGAAATACCTGCATCAGAATAGAGTTACAACCATCACAATTTGTTATGCAGCAACAGGAAAATAAAAGATGAATATCAGTGGATTGAGCAAATGTGAAAATGCACAATATCACACCAAACAAACTCTACAACAACCAGCCAAAAACCCTACAACAAGCCATATCATGCAGTCTGCACAAACAAACAGCCAACCAACACCTGCAGAAGTTGTACCACAATTGTACTACTGCAGCATCAAGACAAAAGTTCACAGCTAATACCACACCATGCCAGACAGGACCTGTTGCAAAGCAGCCAACACAAACAAAAGAAAAGGGCAGAAAATGTACGATAGCAGAGGGCAGCACAATCCTTTTTCTCCTTCAAAACCAATACACTACTGAAACACCTCAAAAAAAAAAACAACGAAACGCTCCAACACTTTGACCATAAAAAAAACCAAGACTTGTCATGAGACACCAGGATAACCAACATCTCTACACGCTTCAAACCACCATTCAACTTCTTCAATTCCAACTTCAAACATCTTCTTCCACCTTCATCAACTGAAACAAATACTCAAACATCATCATCTTCTGTGAAACACCTTCAATAACAAACTTCAAAACCTCATCTCGAACTCCAAAAACCTCACACTCTTCAGCTTCTATTCACTTAACCTTCATCAACCGTAAACACCAAAAAAACCTTCATCAACTGTAAACCGCAATAACCAACATTCTATACCTCAAACTTCACTCTCCACCTTGTGTTCCTTCCACTTCATCATCAAGCTACCAACAGAACTTCATTCCCAACCTCCAAATCTCAGCCCAGAAAACTGTGAAATCCCACCGACAAACCTCGCGTGAAGAAACCTGTAGCAGAACCACACTCATCCTCAAACTATTCTCTCTGCAAAACCTGTTCATATTTTCAAAACCCAAACCTCCAAACTTCTTCGAAACCTTAAAACCTAACTTTTATTCTTCAATCTCCAAATTCTCTCATTGAAACATCAACAACATTGAAACCTCCCCAATCCATAACAAAACTCGCGCCACCCATTTGATAGCTTTCTTCAACCTTTCGTTTACATTCTTCTTTAACCCCAAACCCTAAATAAAATACCTAAACCCCAAATCAATTTCAACCTTCAAATACGAACTAGATCAGAACGAAAAGGAGAAATCTTACACGAGGGAAAGGTGAGATCATAGAAATGGAGCTCGTATGATATAAAAGGGGATCTTGCATATGTGATAGCTGCCATTTCGGTTTGCTTTGAGTCGCTTCAAACTCGACTTTGGTGTTTGTTGTGTAGTTATCATTGTTTCTTCAGAGTTGGTGGATTTTAGATCCATTTGATCTTCCCTGACGTTCTGGCCGTGTGTTTTGATCATGGGCTTAAAGCCCATGAAGTCTTTCCTACACCCTTCTTACCATGTTGCACCGTCCAGCAATGTTAGATGATGGGCTTAATTGGCCCAAAGGAATCTATTTGTTAACCCCTCTTATTCTATATCCCTCTGTTTTACTTTTTGAGTTTTCAAATTATTTTATATATATATATATTATAAAAATAGTTTTTTTAATTATATGTCCAATAATATCTATTGTCTAATGTTTTTTTTTAGCTATATTTTCCTTTAGAAGTTTTTATTCATATTTTTATATATTTTAGAGGTTAAATGTTGTTTCTATTTCTTATTAGACTTTTTTTTATTATTCTATTTTCGTTTGGGTCGATGACGAAGTTTCCGCCATTTAACCGTCAAAATATTGACGTGAAACAAAGGATCTGAGACCACTTTCTTTCTCCGATTTTATTTCGATTTGTGGATCAATGAAGTCTTTTATTCGTAAGCGTCGCGTATCGAAGTTGATAACCTTCTCGATTTCAAATCTATGGTGAATAACCATTGGGGTCATTTTCCGTACTTTGGGATCGTGATAGGCTACCTTCGATTAATCGGCATTATGTTTGCGATTAAGACGAGATCCATTCTTTCGTGTCCCAATTCGATTCACTAACCATTAAATTTAATTTTCGTTAAATTTAATTGTAAATATTATCGTCATATTATTATTCATATTATCATATCTCATTATTCATTCATTCACCCATATTCAAAAATACCTAATAGATTATCGAAACTCCTAAAAGCCAAATTGGTGGACTGTTGTATCATTGGTTATTTGCAGGTATCTTAATTTTAAGTCGTGCCCGACTTTGCTCAAGGCGTAGTTTAGGACACAAATCCACACACACGGCTTTCTCTTGGGCTACCTTACAATGAGACCCCTTTATTTCGTGCAATCCCGTGTAACTTACATGTATCCCTCTCCCATTCCGATGTATGTTTCGCATTTCTTTGATTATTAGTTTATCTCCTAGGAGCACCCATAGGGACTAGAGCGGATTCAAACTATTTTCAAACTAATTCTCGATTCATCATCGAGCCACTTTCAAACAACCCGTAAGTCGAGTGCTCATACGCATTCGCCATCAACCTATTACAACTCGACCCTTGATGCGTAAGTCAAGTCGGTCTCTTCTGTCAAACAATTTCATTTTCAACACGCTTTGCACGCGATAATGAGTCAAACCCTTGATCCAACATCAAGCGGATTTTCGAAACAAACTATCAATCAACTAACAACTATTCAATTCTTTTCAAGGTGTAAAGAGTAGGTTCAAGTCTTTGATCTTGCTTTTAGTTGTTTATATGCGAGTTATCTTATTCGTGTGTGAGCAATTGACACCTTTAAATAACATTAACAAACTCGACAACATTCAACCGCCCTTCAATTAATCATCCTTTCACTCACCTTTCAAACAACTTCTTTACGATGAAAAAGAGAGTGTTCCAAGTCTTTGGTCCGCTCTCCCGATTATTTGGAGTTTGAGAAGTCTTTTTAAGATTCAATTAATCGTCATTATTTCAACCTCATCCTTTCAAACACAACTTCTCTTACGATGAAAAAGGGTGCGTTCCAAGTCTTTGGTTCGTCTTCCCGATTATTTTGGTCCGAGAAATCTTTCTTAAGCTAAAGTAATCGTCATCAGTTCAAACACCATTCAAACATAACATTATTCTTCAAGATGAAAAAGAGAGTGTTCCAAGTCTTTGGTCCGCTCTCCCGATTACTTGGGTACGAGAAGTCTTTCTTAAGCTTCGAGTAATCGTCATCCATACCCATTTCAATCCAATTCAAACCCGTTTCTTTCGTGGTTGTTACCACGAACTACGAACGCTCTGATTCTTCATTCACTCTTGAATGTAAGATACGTAGGCACAAGATTGCGATGATCTTGGCGAGCACAATCCCCTCCATCTTCCGTTTCCCCCATCCTTATCCGTAGTCGAACTACGATGCTCTGATTTCTCATTCTCGTCCGAATGAGCATACGTAGGCACAAGGGCCCCAATCCTTGGTGAGCACCCTATCCTCTAACCATCCCCTTTCCCCTAGCGTCTTTATCCCTTTATAGTATCCTTTAGCATTTAGTAGCGAGAAGAGAAGAATTAAGTTTAGCTAACATCCATTAACTCGAATTAAGAGGTTCCCGTCGAGTACGACGGACGTGAGGGGTGCTAATACCTTCCCCTCGCGTAACCGACTCCCGAACCCAGGAATATGGTTGCGACGGCCGTGTTCCTTCTGCGTTTATGAGGTTTTCTCGATATTTTCCTCTCCTGTCTATTCGGGAAAATAAAGTTCGATGGCAACTCTGTCGAACCGCATTTCCGCGCCTTTCGCGCGAGGGTCTTTTCTCGAATATAAATTTTTCGAGGTGCGACAGATTAAGATAGAAATTTCCAGATAGCCTCCTCAGAGTCTTCTTATCCTGGGTTAACACTCCCGCGGAATACTCCTTAGTCATAAGGAAGTTCTGGATATCATGGAACCATGGCTTGCCGTCGGGGGCCTCCTCAATGGCAAAAACGAATGCAGGTCTATCAAGACGGGAAATGATAATTCTTGGGGCTTCATTCCAAAAATTGACTTTGTACATCGAAGCCAACATGGCTAAGGCATCAGCCATCTGATTTTCTGCTCTAGGCACATGATGGAGTTCCACTCGATCGAAGAACGGAAGCAGCCTTCTGGCATAATTCATGGTACGGAACCAAATTCGACTGACAAGTCTCCCACTCCCGTTTAATTTGGTTAACAACGCGTGTCGAGTCACCGTATACATCCAAGTTTTTGATTCTCAAATCAATGGCTTCTTCTAAACCCATGATGCATGCCTCGTATTCCGCTTTATTGTTGGTGACTGGAAAGGTCAATCTGGTAGTGAACGGGATGTGGGATCCTTGGGGAGTCGTAATGATTGCCCCAATACCACTTCCGTACGAATTAACCGCCCCGTCAAATATCAATTTCCACTGTGACCTCCTATCTGGCCCCTCGTCGGGCAACGGTTCATCACAATCTTTCACTTTGAGAAACATGATATCCTCATCAGGGAATTCAAATTTCATCGGTTGATAATCCTCGATAGGCTGTTCGGCAAGGTATTCAAACAATACACTTCCCTTGATGGCCTTCTGGGAAACATACTGAATGTCATACTCCGTCAACACCATTTGCCATCTGGCAATCCTGCCTGAAAGTGCTTGCTTCTCGAAGACATACTTGATCGAATCCATTTTCGAAATTAGCATGGTCGTGTGGTTGAGCATATACTGTCGTAAATGTTTGGCAGCCCACACGAGTGGGCAACATGTTTTTTCCAGCATTGAGTAACGGGACTCACAATCTGTGAACTTTTTACTCAAGTAATAGATGGCATGCTCCTTTCTGCCAGTCTCGTCATGCTGACCGAGAATGCAACCCATGCTATTCTTAAGAACTGTTAAGTACATGATTAAGGGTCTTCTGGCCACTGGGGGTATCAAAATGGGAGGTTCCTGTAGATATTGTTTTATCTTATCAAATGCCTTCTGGCAATCCTCGTTCCAGATAATCGCCTGATCTTTTTTCAGTAGTTTGAACATCAGTTCACACGTGGCCGTGAGCTGAGATAGAAACCTTGCAATATAGTTTATTCTTCCCATGAAACCACGAACTTCCTTTTTAGTCTTTGGCGCTGGCATATCTTGTATTTCTTTTATCTTAGCAGGATCAACCTCAATGCCTTTTTCACTCACTATAAACCCCAGTAGTTTTCCAGACCGTACTCTGAAAGTACACTTGTTAGGATTCAGCCTCAACCTGAACTTCCTAAGCCTCTCAAAGAGCTTCAGCAAATTGACCAGATTTCCCTCCTCTGTTTGGGACTTCGCAATCATGTCATCAACATAGACTTCAATCTCATGGTGAATCATGTCATGAAACAAAGTGACCATTGCTCGCTGGTAAGTGGCCCCTGCGTTCTTCAGACCGAAGGGCATTACCTTGTAGCAGAACGTCCCCCATGGGGTAATAAACGTAGTTTTCTCCATGTCTTTCGGCGCCATCTTGATCTGATTATAACCGGAGAAGCCATCCATGAACGAAAACACGGAAAATTGAGTTGTATTGTCGACCAACACATCAATATGAGGGAGTGGGAAATCATCTTTAGGGCTCGCCCTATTCAAATCCCAATAATCAACGCACATCCGCACCTTACCGTCCTTCTTCGGTACATGTACTATGTTGGCGACCCACAGAGGGTAAGTAGTGACCGCTAAAAAGCCAGCATCCAGCTACTTTTGCACTTCTTCTTTGATCTTAACGGCCATATCTGGTCGTGTTCTTCTAAGCTTCTGCTTAACGGGAGGACAATCTTCTCGCAGTGGTAGATGATGGACCATTATGTCAGTGTCGAGCCCGGGCATATCTTCATACGACCAAGCAAAGATGTCACTATACACTCAAAGCATCTCGACCAATCTCTGCTTAACATCGCTCTGTAATGCAGCCCCTATCCTGACATTTCTGACAAGTTCCTCAGAACCCAGGTTAACAATCTCAATCTCTTCCTCGTGAGGCAGAATGATCTTGTCTTCTTGTTTCAACAAACGAGCCAACTCTTCTGGAAGGTCTTCATCTTCATCAATCTCTCCTTCAGCTTGATATATCGGGCAATCAAAGTCGAAGTGAGTCGTAGAAGGTTCAGAGTCGATGTCATCTGTGATGTGAATCCTGCAATAACAAGGGTTAAGCTTAAAATAAGGATATGCAGGTTAGCACAAACCGTATTGCCATTTTATTGTTTTTCAAAACAAAAAGTAAAAGTAAAAACAAGAATAACAGAGATCACAAATATGAATGCAAAGAAAATGCCCTTTGATTGATTGATAATATGTACATGCATAATCAAACAGGGCCCTGACAATAAAACCGTTATACCCCGGGTAGAGCATAAGGTTATACAATAATTGGAAAAGACAAAGCATTACTCTTTGCGCGTCACTTGGATGACATCCTAGACGGACCAGTTGTTGAGGCTCTGGCCTGGTTTGCTCGGCTGAATCCAGCAGTCCAGGTCACAATCACTACCTTCGTCGTCTTCAGACACGATGTTGACATTCTCAAATATCACCCCACCTCTCGTGAACTGAATCGACCCTTTGACGCACGGTGCACTGCGAGAGGAGGAAGCATCAGCAGAAGGAGAATACCCTAACCCAAACTTATCCTGCTTGTTAGGGATTTCCATAACTTGCCCCCAGCCCGGGGCAGAACCAGCTTGAACAATAGCTTGAGCTTCCTTGAAGGAAGAGAGAGTCATCTCAGGTTTCTCAGTCATCATCGGAATCACATCCTTGACTTTAACAGCCTCAAACGCTTGGCACAAAGTTTCGTGGATCTCGCCATCCACCTCAACATATTTAAAAGATGACAAATGGCTCACCATTATATCCTCTTCACCACAGACGGTCACGATGTTGCCCCCTACAGCATACTTCAGCTTCTGGTGCAATGTGGAAGTCACTGCGCCTGCAGAATGGATCCATGGCCGGCCCAATAGACAGCTATAGGCAGGCATGATATCCATGATGTAGAAAACCGCGTCAAAGGTTTCTTGCCCAAATTCAATGGGTAGAGTAACCTCTCCAAAGATGTGACACTTGGTTCCGTCAAATGTTTTCACAACCAGATCACTGGGTGTACAAATCAGTCCTCTCATATCCAACCTCATCAGAGCTTTCTTAGGGAGAACGTTTAGAGATGATCCCGTGTCCACCAACATATGGGACATAACCGTTCCTCGACATTCTATCGAGATATGCAAGGCGCTATTGTGGTTCCTTCCCTTCGGCATCATCTCTAGGTCCGTAAACCATAATCCATTCCCAACATTCACATGAGCAACCACTCCCTCTAACTGGTTGACGGAGATCTCTTGCGGTACATACGCTGCATTCAGAACCTTCAGCAGAGGGTGTGGTTTAGAACACAGATTGGTTCTTAATAATAACTCTTTGTTTTGATGATAACTGTTAGGAAATTTTATATTTAAGAATTATATACTCTAAAATTTGTTTGAGAGTTTTACTGCAGATTGAAATGAAATTAACTCTCTAGAAGAAAATCTGAAGTATATATAAGAAGTTATCCTGACTCTGAAGCGCCAGATGCACTCATTAGAAGATTTTGATTGCTGTTTACAGAAGATCCTGAGCATAGTCTCCAGAAGGATCTGAAGCAAAAAGCTCCAGAAGATTCTGAAGCTAGTCATAAGCATCTGAAGCAAGAAGCTCCAGAAGATTCTGAAGCTAGTCAGAAGCATCTGAAGCAAAGAAGAATATTGTATGAAGAGTTTCTCAAAGCATAATTCTACAGAAGTTTCTGAAAGTACTAACGCTACCAAGTACTGAAGTTCTGTGTCAAATATGCTCTGATGATCAACACGCTGAAAGCACACATGCTGCAGAAGACTCTGATACAGCAAAGTTCTGAACATCATTAGAAGACTCTGACTCAATCAGATTCTGAAGAACTTGCTGAAAACTGAAGAAGAAATATTCAAAGATTATATCTGTTGGAGTATATCAAACGTCTCTTTCCTCATTTATGCTAGACACAAGAACACAGACAAAAAGGATTTTTCTGTGCTATCTACTTCTAGGAAAGGTCACTTGATGTAAAGACAAAAAGGCTCAGACCTTTTTGGGACACTCTTCTCAGCGTTAGCTTCCTTGGATCAGCTACATATAAAAGGAAGACTCCACCAAATTCTTCAATGACACAATTTGCTGAAAAGAAATCATAATATTCAAAGCTCTCATTCTTTCATATTCTTCTTAGAATTTCTTGTACTTAAACTTAAGAGAAAAATCACTATTATGATAAAAGCTTTATAGAAGCATTAATACTCTTGTATTTGATTTACATTGATTGTAAAGGTTTTCCTTAAGAGGATTCAGTTGGAATCAGTAGCTCTTGAGAAGACTAAGAACAGTTGTTCTTAGGTGTTACTATTGTAATATGTTTGATTAAATAGTGGATTAAGTCCTTGTTGAGAAAGGCAAATCACTCTAGGAAGGGTGGACTGGAGTAGTTGATTTCAACGAACCAGGATAAAAATGATTGTGTTGTTATTTTTAAGTCTTAATCTTTCATACTTATTCAACCCCCCTTCTAAGTATTATCTCACCTTCAGAGTGTTGCGGTGTGCCTCAGAATACAACAACAGATTCAAAATGGAGATCTTAGACGGCGTTTGATGAAGATGATCAACGATCTTATAATCACTTTTCTTGATCAGTCTCATAAACTCTTCGGCATCTTTCATAAGCAGGTATTTTCCTACCTCACGGGAGGTTTCTTCGACGACCTTACTCTTACCTCTGTCATCCTTGTCAGCTTTGTCGGCCACAATCTCTGGTGGAGCGAACACTCTTCCGCTACATGTTATTTCCCCAGTTTCAACTAAGTTGTCAACAGATTTCTCGGATGGCTCCAACTCCAACTTCTGTCCATTGCAATAGACATTTGCCCCATAGTGCCATGGAACAATATTAGTGCTCTCAAATGGTATAGACCCAGCCTTTGTTATGGTGATCGTAGGTGGCCTGGATGCAGAAATGGTGATTGTTTTACGAGGGATGGTGATAGTGGCAACCTCATCTTTCTGCTTCAGCATTACCTCCCCTGATTTGTTCTTAGCCCTCCGACTAAACTATAGAATTCCTTCGTTCATCAAACTCTGAATCCCTGCTACTAACTAATCACAGCCGTCTGAATGATTCGCACAATCCATACACAACTTTCCACAGTCCGGGAAAATACCTTTCTTCATCAACTTGGCTTTAACGAAACCAAGTGGTGTTTTCAGGTCCTTGACATCAGTCAATAAGTCTGAATCTTCCTCTTCAATGATGGCGATAACCCCATATCCCCCATGGTTAGGCATAGGGTTCTTTGTAACATTCGGAACATTATCAGAAAAGATGATTATCTTGGCGTCAACCATATCTTGTACTTTGTGCTTGAATGCCTTACAGTTGTCAATCGAGTGGCCAGGTGCCCCCGAATGAAACTCACATCTTGCATTCGCATCATAGCCCGGTGGAGGTGTCCCTGTCAAGGGAGCCAAAGTTCTCTTCTGAACTAGCTGTAACTGAAGCAATGTCTGCAAAAGCTGACCATACGACATAGGCGGGGTCTCAAGATGACGATTGGATAATGGAGCTTTGTTCTGGTACCTCCGGTACCCTTGCTGGTTCTGCTGCTGCTGCTGAGGTTGCTGAACAGCAGGAATAGTAATGCTAGCGACTTGCTGGCGCTGGCCCTTTCCTTTTCCGCGAGCGTTAGACACTGAGCTCGCCTCCCCTTCACGTATTTTACCACTGTAAGGTTTCTTTCCCCCTCCAGCTGAGGATACATCTACACCCTGAATCTTTCCGAGTTTGATGCCATTCTCTACATGCTCTCCAGTGATGATGAGATCGGAGAAGCTTCCTGACATACCACTGACCAGTTTCTCATAATAAACCCCTGGAAGAGTAGCTACAAACATCTCAACAAGTTCTCGTTCAACCATCGGTGGCTGAACTCTCGCTGCCAGTTCACGCCATCTCTGGGCGTACTCGTTAAATCCTTCGTTGTTCTTCTGAGACAAGTTTTGTAGCTGAACCCGGTTGGGAGCCAGGTTGCTATTATATTGATAATGGCGTACGAATTCTTTAGCAAGGTCTTTCCATGTACGTACACTGGTGGGTTCCAAACCCATATACCACTCCAACGAGGGTCCGGACAGGCTGTCCTGGAAGAAGTGCATCAGCAACTTCTCATCTTTAGAATGCGCAGACATCTTTCGGTAATACGGCCTCAGATGGACATGGGGGCAAGTGGTGCCCTTGTGCTTCTCGAAGTCGGGTACCTTAAACTTGGGAGGTACCTTGAAGTCTGAGATCAGTCACAGCTTGGTCATGTTGACACCCATAGTATTCAAGTTCTCGAAACTCTTCATTTCGTCCTCGAGTGCTTTGAACCTCAGGCGGGCTTCAGAATTCAATTCGCCCTCAGATCCCTTCATCAAGAACAAGTCCTCTTGACAATCCTCTTGCCACGACTGATGGCCATTACCAGCAGCAAACCCAGCAGCATCAATACCAAACTGATTACCAGTACCAGCGTTCCCAGCGTTACCAGCTCCACTAGTATTGCCATGGCCTATCCCAGCATTTCCATTGGCCTCAAAGTTTCCATTTCTGATGCCAGTCGTATTCCCATTAGCTCCAATGTTAGTGCCAACATTGCCATTGCCACTTCCATTTCCTCCAGTAACAGGGATGCCACCCTGAGAGGTCTCAACAAGCGGAGGGTTTGGAGTATTCCCGCCGTGAAGCACGCCGTTGCTGTCAACCTGTAAGATCAGAGGTTGCACTAGAGTTCTGAGCTGGTCCTGGCCGTTAGCGACCACTTGCATGAGATCCATGAAGCGGTTCATCCTCTCTATGAGCTCTTGAATGTCTGTTTGCACTTGTTCCATCGCTCTGGCTTGATTCGCTCTGGTAGAGTATTGGTGAATCTGTCTTCGTTCAATCCTGAAATAACCTACAAGCACAAAAGGTTAGGAAAACAGCTCGAGGTACCTGTTATGAAAATGATTCATGCAAGTGAAAACACGTATCTATGCATTATGAGGAACCCCCCCCCCCCCTCGATTCTAGCTTCCAAGACAAATAAAGTCTACCATCCAATCATGGAAAGAAACCCTCATATATATCAGAGAACCCACGAGGGCAGCGTACAACAGTGACTGAATACAGCGGAAGAAACAATCGTGACCCAACCAACAGGCCTGGTGGTGATCAGCATATCAATGCCTAAAATGTACAAAGAAATACAAAGAAATCAAGTGCGGCTACGGGCACGGAAATCCTCTAGTAATTTCTTCGTAGTGGGATGATCAAGCTGGGCAAGCAGACCCTAGATCAGCAGATCCCTCTGCCTGATGGTATCTGGGAGGTTCTCAGCAACGTCCCTATAAACACCCTCTTCAGAACGGTTTTCCATCCTACTCCTCTTGGCATCATCTCGGAGTTGATAATCCATTAGGTTTGCCTTGATCTCAACCAACCTATACTGGACGTCTCGTTGAAGTGAGGCTTCAGCCTCTATCTTCTTGTCTTTGGCCTCAATCTGAGCTTCTAACTGGGTTATCTGTTGCTTCAGCTTTTCTTCCCGCTCTTTATGGCTAGTCAAGGTGTTGTTCCACAGTTTCTCGTACTTGGACAACTTCAGGTATGCCCTATCCAGGTCCTGCTTCTTGGTGGTCAACACCCCGTGCACTGCCTTCAGGTCTAACCCAAGACGTTCTCTAGAATCAGTCTCTTTTGTAAAATTAGCGCCCAGTGGTTGATCAATTATGTCTGCTTCTTGCAGGTGTGTACGGCTTCGTTCTTTTCTCTTCGGAGTTGAGCGATCTCTGCTTCCAGTTCCTCTTTGGCTTTGGTCGGCTCTTCATTCTTTGCTTGAAGCTGATTATACTTTTGGATTTCAATCATGGTAGGCTCTAAATGGCAGTCCTGCTTGACAGGAGGAAAGGGCATCAGCACTTTCTCTGCTCTGCTATCAATCCAGTCCACATAAGGAGCATAAGTCTGATTATTGCTTTTCCCCAATGAGGTCTTTCCTTTCCGGTGAACGTTATTTCAGGCATGTTCAAATCTGACCAAATCATCTCCTTCCAATGCGCCAGTGAGGTACAGAGATTCCCGTACCTCCTCGTCCTTAGGAGGGCCCCTCAAGGCATACCCGAACTGTCTGATAGCGATAGACGGATTGTAATTGGTGCAGCCTTTCCTACCCACCAGAGGAACATTAGGAAAGTTCCCACAGTTGTAAATGATTTCACTCCCCAGGCGATCTCTATCAAACCAATTAATGTCTTTGGCAAAAAAACTCATCAGGCACTCAGACCACTCCTTCGTCTCTGCAGTCTTTATAGAAGAACCATCCTTTGGTAAATGAGTGACAAACCATCTGTAAAATAGTGAAGCACAGCAGGACACACTCTTGCCTCTTCTATTCTCGCTCTTATAGTGCACCGAATGATACACGTCTCCGAGCAGGGTAGGGATGGGATTCCTTGAAATGAAAATACGAAGAGCGTCCATATCCATAAAATCCGGGATATTGGGGAACAACATGATACCATATATGCACAACGCCAAAATAGCTTTGAATGCTACCCAGCATTCCTTCTGAAGACGAAGCGTCGGGAAAGCATCAGAGTCGGGCGAGTCATAGAGAGATCAGCTCATGGTGTTTTTCTGTGCCACGTTGCCGACATTTTTGTACACTTTTGTATATTTCTGTGCATATCTGTATTTGTTTTTGCATAGCTTCCTCTTTTTAGGAGTTGCATCTGTTGTAAAACTTTGCCTATTTACAGGCCATTTATCAATAAACATATACCACTCAGTACTTGATCTGTGTGCTTTGTTTTAACTCTTACTGTTTTGTATGTGAAAATGCCCAATGTTTTGATGAACTCGCACTTATATAAACTTGCAGGCCTTGGCCAATAATTGTTAAAACTTTGAATTAATTGAACAATGTCAAGAATGATGACTGAGATAATTCCGTTTGCGTAGGATATCTTGTCTGTTTGTTCAGTTTTGCAGGGTCGTTACCCTTGGGGCAATGAGGTGTGGATGAAGTTTGTTCTATCCCCAGCCAGAGTCTTACTCCCAGTCAGTAAAGTTTGCACCTCTATCCCCTGTAGAGTTGTATGCAGTCTGAGTGAGCGGCCTGGTTAGGTTCGTTCCCGGGAGGAGCAATCCCCAACAAATTGAAAGGCTTGGTTTCCCCAGCAGTTTTGTTCTCTCTTCCTCAGCAGGATAGAAGAATGTTATTATGTCGGTATTTTCTTTGCAGGAAGCCATCAAGGGACCGTTTTTAGGCATAAGCCTAATTGTTATTGGCATGAGCAAGTTTGTGTTCTATCCCCAGCAGAGTCGCCAGCTGTCGCTACCGCAAAAATAAGGTGCCAGCAAAACAGAATAGTCGCCACCTTTCGTTATTTATCCCATAAAAAGGGAAAGGAAACAATCGGAAAAACCTAACGAAAAGGTATAAGACAAGGTCATCGCAACCATGTCTAGGTTCGGGAGTCGGTTATGCAAGGGGAATGTATTAGCACCCCTCACGTCCATCGTACTCGATGGGATCCATGCTTGTTGTGTTTATCTGACGGGTTGGTTTAATCTATCTACCTATCAAGGCTGGTTTGAAAAGAAAAGAAATGACTCGGTAAAGCATCGCGCTTCGTGCCTACATATTCTCATCAAAGAACGAGAAATCAGAGTCAATGTAGTTCGGCTAACTACGAGATACAGAATGGGGGAAGGTGGCTTGCAATACGTCAGTATTGTGCCTACGTACTCTCAACGGATATGAGAGATCAAAGCTTACGTAGTTTGGGATAATACGGATTACGGGGATTCAGATTCATCTGTTTTTTCGAGTAGGGTTAACAAACAGTTCCAGCAGTTTGGTGTATGCAGCTTGCTCGTCAGAGTCTCGTGCATTACCGTTTGCGGTAGAACTGAGAGTTAACGACACTCTTTTCTTCAAAAAAGTTTTCCTTGAGTTACAGGCCCACGGGGAAAAAAGGTTTGAAGTTTGTTTTCTGTCTTTTACGGAAGAAGTGTTTTTTTATGGTTGTCTGTAGTCTGTGCAACACTAGAGACTATGACTTAGGAGCGAATGCGTCGCATATCGTCCAAAGGACATATACTAAACACTCTAGATGATTTAGAGGAGACCGCTTAATTATCATTTCCCAAGTAGCTTAAGGCTCGTAACACGCTTGTACTAACTTGCCTTTATTACGTTTTTTACTGTTGTTTTGGAGATGAGAAGAGAACAAACTCTACGGGGAAACTGTCAAGCCATAATGTTGTCATGCCAAGGATTCATCCTATGGTTGAGTTTTGAAACAGGGAATTCCTAGAAGTTATCATGCATAGGTTTCAACCTAAAGTTCTATCATCACTTCCTTATCAAAGGAAGTGAGAGTCCTAGAGAATCATGTCAATGGGATACAGAAACAGACAAAGCATCAGCTAAACATCAGTAAAACAGATAAACAGAAGAAAACAGTAAAGATGCACATGCAATGCAGCAATACAAGTAGAGGGAGACCCACTCAACCTCTAAGCAATCAAGCAAACAGAAACAATCAAAACATACAAGCAGAGGGAGCTCCACTCAACCTCTATATGCAAATACGTCAATTAGAAAAAGAAAAAATAACACACAAGGAAGGGGAGGATCACCTCAACCCTTAAGGCAAACAAGAAGAGGGAGACTCACTCAACCTCTTAATGCAGTCATGCATCTACACTCAGGTTGTCCTAAACATGAACTATCCTAATGCAACACACCACTCAATCATGAATGAGGAAAAGAACTTATGACAAATAAGGAATTCATTCCACAAGTAATCATACAAGACTTCTATCCTAGGGAAAGGAACTGAAAGTTGGGAAACCAGGGTAAGGTCCACAGGAACTTATCCCAGGCACTCAACCAACTAAAAGAGATTTGGGAGAATCCTAGAGGTTTGGCTCCTTCAGGAGATGTGCAACATTCCCCCCACAGGAGGGACTATGCTACCCCAAGAAGGTTCCTAAAATGATTGAATAAGAGAAGATTAGGAGAATGAAGGTGGGAAGCAAGATAAGGTCCACAGGAACTTACCACAGGCACTCAACCAACTCCATTTCCTTAGAGAGCTTGCATAGACTCAACTCCTTTATGATAATGCAATGACTTCCTCCACAAGAGGAAACATGCTCACAAGGAGGATTCAATTAAGCAAGGAAAATTGTGAGGGAAACTAACCCTATAGGAAGAATCATCCACCTAACTTAAACTTCTAAAGAACCTCAATGATTACCTTCTAAGGATCACCTACACTAATGGTTCAAAGGCTCTAAAGAGGTATCTACCTACTTACCATTCTATCAAGAAAGGATATGAAACTTAGAATCATCTAATGGTCACTTACAAGACTAATCCATGAACTTAACCTAGTTAGGGTCACCTAAACCAAGGCCAACTTGTAAAATGGGGAACTAATAGAAAATCAATTCTAAAAAATCTAAGGAAAATTCTACATTATCCTACATGTGTTAACAATCTATGGTACAAAAACCAGGGGCAAAACCTAATCCTAAAGGTTCAAATCAAATCTAAATCCAAAGAGTGTACTAAAGGGAATCCATCAAGGAATTCTGCTAAACATCTATCTGTTGCACCCCAAAATTTGACCAACCGGTTCTCACGCCTGGTTTACGTTTCGGCCCATTTTGTATTTGCATTCGCATACCGCATGCATTGAATTTTATCAATCATACTAATGTTATCGGGATTACAGCCTGGTTTTCACCTGTCGGATGTTTCAGACCAGTCTAGATAATCGAGGTTTCATTTTCAGGAAGTCGTGCACTCCTCGCTATTTTCAGCCTGCACTGCTGTTTTTTTTTAGGATATTTCGGTGTCTGGGGTTTACTGTTTATTTCAGTCCGGTCTCGTGTTCCTTTTATTGGAGTTATTTGTTTTATTGCCTTTTTCTAGAATTTTATAGTTTTTCCTAGATATTAAATAGATTTTAATAGATTTTAGGGTAATAGTTCTTCTTTGGTATTAAATAGAATAATATAAATAGTTTTGTTAATTTTAGATTTTAAATAGTATTTTTAATATAGATTTTATTCTTTTTAGGTAATTGTAGAAAAATTTAGATTTATTTGTTTTCAGACGTTATATAGATTTTTATAAAATAGTCCTATTAGTTTTAAATTTTTTAGTATTAATAAGTAGTATTATATTTTAATAGAGTTTTATTTAGATTTTGAATAGAAATTAATATAGTTTTTTTTTAAGTTTAGTAGAATGTAGTTATTTTATTAATAGATTTTTTTAATAGATTTTAGAAATAGTTTTTTAATATAGATTTAAAAAAGGATAGTATAATAATATTAGATTTAATAGTTTTTTAATTGGTTAGATTCTAATATAGATTTAATAGTTAAATGGATTTCAGATTTAATTGCATAGTTTTAATAGATTTTTTAATATAGGTTTTAATTAGGGTTTAATTGTTTAGTCATTAATTAGATTAGTTAATTGTGTAGGTTAAAATTAGGGCTTTATTCTTTTTTGTTTTTTATTAGCAGTTTAATTAGCATTTTCGTTTTTTTGTTAATTGTTAGATTAATTAGGTTCATTTTCCATTAAGTCCATTAATTTTCGTTTTAATTCATTAAGTCTAGTATAGATCATGTTTAGTCCTTAATCAGAGTTTTAGTGGGCCAGTTATCCATTTCAAAGCCCAGTCAGAAGTCCAAAGCTGCCAAGTGTCCTATAAATGGATGTGCCACGCGTGTCATTATTCTCCTTCCACTTCATAATTTTTGCCAGCTCAACCTTCCACTATCTTTCTTCTCTTTCCACGTGTCCCTCTCTGACCCACACTCAGTGCCACGCGCCCTCTTCTGACTCCACCACCACCACCAATCGTTGCATGCAATCCACCTGTCCTCCACTAACTCCCTTCGCCGGAGTACATGCAACCGCCGTCCCTGTCGCCCTAACCATCGCCGGAGACACCTTCCACCGCCGCAACTGACCGTCGGAAACTGCAGATTTTGCAAAATCTCCAGATCTTCAAGATCTTCATACTCCTCTCCAGATTTCTCCAGGTTTTCAGCAATTCAAGAACATCCACCACATTCTCCGTCCGATCAAGAACATTCTACAGAAATTCTTCACCAACATTCACACAGATCTTCCTCCATCCTCGTTCATCATTCATCGTTCTTCCCAGATTTACCAAGAACTCCATCAGTATTCGAGATTTTTTCCAGAACACCTTCAAGCACTCAAGAACCTTCATCTCCTTAATCTCCAGATTCTAGAATTTCTCCAGAAATTGCAAGGACCTCATCAATCTGTGAGTGCCTTCAACGACCAAGAACGTCATCAATTCCTTCAGCGTTTAAGATCTTCGCTGATCTTCGTCACGAGAACGATATCGCCGCCGTAGATCTCCGAATCTTCAACAAAGATTTCTCTAGTTCTTCGCCAGGCTTCATCTAAGATCCAGATTCTTCATCGCTTGAATCCTCCATCCAGGTTTCTACTCTGAATCCATCCCCTATTGTAATTTTCTTGTTTTGTTAGCTGAGGATCTAGGTTAGGTCGATGGTTAGATTGTGAGGCGAGGTTAGGTAAAGTTGGTTGAATTGAAAGTTGAAGCGTAATGATTTGTGTTGGATTGATGAACATTGTTCGTGGTGAAGGGAGGTTGAACAGGATTTGGTGAAGTTTTATGTGATAGTGAGTGTTTTAGAGAGTGGAGGTAGGAGAGAGCGAGGTAGCGCCGCTAGGGCTTACTGAGAAAGTTTGGTGAACAGTGTGAGGGAAGATTAGGAGAGTTAGGTTTTTGTGTTACTGATGGTTGGATGATAATGGACTCGGGCTTAGGCCCAACGCAGGTTTTCACTAGCATGTCCCCATTTTGCTCGTCACTCCCCCTCCCCTTTTGATTGCTGACGGGCTAGGCCCAACACATTGTTTTACTAGTATACTCCATCCCTTCCTCAGGCGCACCCCCGGTGCTGTATGTATATGTGGCTTAATGGGCTGGGCTCTATTGGTTGTTTCCTTTACTAGACTTCCCTGTAGGTGCTATACCCCCTCCTGTATTTCATTTTTGTTTAAATTTTATTTAGTATTTTTTATTTTTATTTTTTGTTTTAGATATAGTTTAGGTGGTTTAGAATATTATAGGATTAATATTAGTTCATTTTCTTATAGTTTAATATGGTAAAAAAAAAAAAGTTAGGATATTAGTTAGAATATTTTAGGATAGTAATAGTTTGATAGTTAAATAGTTTAATTGTTTTTTTTAGGATTTTCTTTTAGGATGATATGATTAAAACATTAGAATAAAGTGTAGTTAAAAATATTAGGATACTTTTTAGGTATTAATTCTCTTTTAGGATTTTAGTTAGATTAATATGCTTAGAATATAGTTTAGGAATATTTGTTTTTTAGGAATTATATAATATTTTCTTTTAGAGATTTATAAGATTAACTCTTAGGATATTAATTTCTTAGCAGAGGCTTAGGAGTTAGAATATAGGAAGAGCATTAGAGTAGTCTTGTTTCTTCTGTCAAACATGGAGAGTTTTTTGTGCCTCTATTCCATCCCATGACACAAGGTCCCCCAAAGAAGTTTCATCTCTCCTTAGGAGGGATGTAGAGCATACTTTGGTTGGGTAGAACCTTGAGGATACCTTTCACTTTTTTACGTTAGGATCTTAGCGATTTCCTTGGGTTGTCACTAAGCCTCTTAACATTTCAACTTCATCTATCATTAGTTGATTCTCTTATGGAGTGATTGCAGTGAAGATAGGAACCTCTTGAAGAATGAAGTTCATTGAAGATTGGTGAAGATAAAGCCTGTGCCTGTCAAAGCTGGTTATCTGTTGGAGTTAGGGTCCTACTGCTTTTGAAGCTGCTTACTTGTTGGGGTTCAGTGCTTGCCAGAGCTTGGAGATTTTTGGAGACAGGAGCTTATCTAAACCTTGGGGATCATTGAAGAGTGAAGAGGGATCTTGTTTGAAGTTGTTACTGTCAACCTTTTTTGCTGTTAATCAACTGTAGCTGTCAGAGCTGTTGCTGCTTGTGCTGTTACTGTAGGAGCTAGTGTTGCTGTCAGAGCTGGTGTTGGGTTTTATTTCCTTTTCTGTATTGTTGTTGGCTGGTACAACTTGCCCTTTTAGGCTTGAAGTGAATTCTGTTTCACTTTCGCCTGTCGTTTTCTTAGGTTCGAGGTAGAGCGGGACTCCCTTGCCTTGCTTGTATTGATGCATTTCTTTCATTTTTACTATTTACTGTATATATCTGTTTCTTTTCTGTTTATCCCCTAGGATTTCTGTTTCCCTCTATGCAAGAGAGAAACATGACAGACATTAGGTTTTAACCCATGCATGACAACATCAGGTTAGTTTTATTCCTTTTCAACCTTAGGCTTTTTAGAGCTTCTTTCTCTTCCCTCTCAAAACAAGTCAAAACACAGTAATAAGGATAATCATTGTCGTACGTCACGAGCCTTAAGCTATTTGAGAAAAGGTTGCTGGAGGGTCACTCTTCAGTAATCTGATTGCTTAGTGTGTTACCCTTAGGGTGACATACGACGTAGTCACTCTCAAATCATAGTCTCTAGTGCGTCAGAGATTGCGAACACACTAAAAAACACTTCTTTCGTAAAAGATTCAAAACAAATATCAAAGTGTCATTTTTGTCCGCTTGGACTCCTAATCATTAGAAGACCTTTTTAGAAGGATCTAAAAAACAGTCAGACAAATCTGTGTCGTACGTGGCCCGAACTACGTTTGCTCTGATCTTTCATGCTGTATGAAAGTACATAGGCATAGGATGCCGTATCCTAGCGAGCAACCTTCCCCCCCTTTACCCGTAATTAGGCGAACTACGTTGACTCTGATTTCTCGTTTCAGACGGGAATACGTAGGCATAAAGTGAGATACTTTGCCGAGTCATTTTATTTTCTTTTTAACCCAGACCTATAGAGTAGATAGAATAACACACCCCTTAGATAGAAAAAAAGCGTGGATCCCGTCGAGTACGACGGACGTGAGGGGTGCTAATACCTTCCCCTTGCGTAACCGACTCCCGAATCCAGGATTTGGTTGCAATGACCATTCCTTTCCCGTTTTGCGTTAGGTTTACTCTGAGCGTTTCCTTTCCCTCCGTTGGGATAAATAATGCACGGTGGCGACTCTTCTGTTTAGCCGGCGCCGATTTTCGCTAGTAGCGACACTATCTCAAATACCTACTTAGAATCATCTAAAAATCACAACAAAAATCACCCAAACCTATCAAGGAGTCTATAACAAGCATGCAAAGTTTCAACATCCAATTCTAAATCATGAACTAGTAATAAAATCAGCAATCAAACTAGTCATATTATGCATTTTTAATCATGTATTAAAAATAGAAAAATGGACATTAAAATGAAAACATCACCAAAATAAAATCAAAGAGCATGGAAAAATCATAAATTCAGCAAGGATCAACCACATATTTTTTTCATAATTTTCTGATCATTAAAACTATTTAAAATGAATTAAAATCAATCAAAACAATTAAAGAAAATGGAAAAATGATAAAAGAAATAAAAAGAATCAGAAAATATCACAAGCGTTGGATCTATTGACCAGTCCACTCACCAGAGGGATGCGCGTGTTCCACCTAATTTAATGAAGCGTTGCATTTTGCCCAGGGATCTCATGCATTTGGTTGAATTCAGTCCATGGTACTCCCTAATCATATTCGTTCCTTGTAAAAGTAGTCTCATCCTATGACTCACACGTTGCCAACTCAACCAGTCAAGTGTCAGGCTAAACCTCTTATGTTAGATGTTGTGACCAAGTCCACAAATTCAAATGAAATCAACGGCTCACCATCATCGTCTCCAATTAAACTGAACAAAAGGGGGAAAAAACTTCCACGGTGGCCGGAGAAGAGCTCCACCGTCTTCTCCGGCGAGAGCAATCATGCTCTGCAATCAAACTCCACGAAACTCAAAGAAAATTATACGAAATTGCTCGTCTTCTCACCCTGAGCACAAAGATCCCATCCATTTTTACTAATGCCTCATGAATCTCCTAATATGATGATGAACAGAAAATTCCTCAATTCCATAAATGTCATCAAACTTCAAATTGACTATACATAAATCTTCCTCGCCTCTCAAGGATCAAGAATCACCATCTAATTCATCTTAACTCTCAAGAATCATCCAGATACGAGTCTCAACAGAATTTGCATCACATCATGAATCATCACTAAACTTCACAATTTCAATCCTAAAACGATCTATGTTGTATCTATAACCTAACCACATGCTCAAATCAGTCTAAACAAGCCTAAATCAAGAGGAATTGTGAGAGATAAAAACCTGTTCTGAAGCTTGAAATTGGAGGTCTTTGCATGCAAATCTTAATGCCAAAACGTGCAGATTCCTACACTGAATGATCCTGGTGCTATGGAAATCCTCAACTCTTCTTGAAATGCTCTGGATTGCAAGAAACGAATTTCACTTTTGAAGCTTCAATCTCAAACTGCCATAACTGTTTCTTCACCAAATCTATCCAAAAAATGATCTGAACATGATCCAAGACTTATATAGAAACTATTTGGATCATAACCTGGTCCAATTTGATGAATCCAAAATTTCAATTTTCCTTCAAAGTGTAACCATGGCAGTCGTGTATCCTGTGTGATTTCAGCTCAAATCTCACTCAAATTCATTGCTTAACATCCCTTTAATGTGAATGGATCAGTTTGAAGGCTTGAATTGATCCAATGGTGTTGATTGGTTATGTTACTTCCATTCTAAGTAATCCACACAAAGTCCATGAATTATGCTTCAAACCAAAAATGTAACATTGCCATTGTCTTCAAAATGTCATTTCCAATCAAAATATGCATAAACTTGTGAAGTTTGGCACACAAATGAATTAAAATGGAATTTTCACTTTTCATGCCTTTTAAATATCCTTTTTTCAAATTTCCTTCATACACTTCCATATTCAATCCATATCAATGGATGTTTGGGTCATGGTTGGACTAAATACACCATTTTGAACAACTTCCAAGTTGATCAAAAGTTCATTTGAGGTGCCTAAGTTGATGAAATTGACCTATAACCAAAAATGACATGTAATTCCAAATTCCCAAAATACCCTTATCTTGCAGCTTGTAACTTGAATTCCACAAATCCAATCATGGACTTCTAGTACTTTCTAGAAATCTAAGAAGATAAGGAACAACATTCATGTTGGCCAAAAGTTCATAGGAATTGTCCTTCTAGATCAAAAATGTCATGCAAGTTGGGTGACTTTCAAGCTCCAAATTCACATGCCTCAGATGACCTATAACTTGTTTGACTCATAACTTGAATTTTATAAACCCTATCAAGGACTTCTAATACTCAAATTAAAGCTATGATCATGACCTATAATAATCATGTTAGGGTCAAGGTGAGATGAAACCTAATCTTGAGTTATGTGGTCTTGAAGTTAGGCACTAAACTAGGGGATTTTACACTGTCAAACATAGCAACCCTAGCCTAGGAACTCCTCACACTCTTGATTCATGATAAGTTGACCTTGGAATCATCCCTTGGGCATCTCAATACATTAATCCATGATCACATGGATCTTGAACTAGGTCTCAACCTTCTTCAAATCATCAGTTAACCTAGGGTTGACTAGATGAAACCCTAGTTGTACCAATCTTGGGTATATCTTCATATCCTTTGCATATTGACCTGTCTAGGCTTCAAAATGGACTTCAATGCTTCTCATTAGCTCTCTAAAGGTCTTAAGTCCAACTTTATGGCTTCATAATCATCTGAATAACTTCTCATAACCCTCAAGTTAGGAGATATGCACTCTTGGCTTCAATCACTCTTTCTGAGGATCTTAGACTTCTCTGGTGAGGATATCAACCCTTGAATACTTGAATAAGGTTCTTATCTAGCTTCATAGCCTTGTGTAGCCCTTGATTGGTAATCATACCTCTTGATCTCCTGCACACATGTCAATGAAATGCAGATGATAATGTTAATATGAATGCAATGAAACACAAGCTAGGTGAAAAAGGTGGGCAAATTTTGGGGTGCAACAGATTCGCCTGCACAAAACATACTTATACAGCCTTCGTCCAACATTATGATAACAAAACCACCACTTCTGTCGAAAATGAGGAACATATAGCATTTTTGGTCATGTGGTTATCTTGCTGCGTGTTTTGTACAAAATCTTTGCAGGTGGCACGAAAATATCTTGTTTTGGCGAACCAGCTGCACTTGAAGAGAGGTATCCGCCTGAGCGAGATGATTTGGCCAGTCTCTACGAGGCCTTGGGCGAAGGTGATTCCAAATTGAAAGACCCTGAAAGCCATGGCAACTTACTGTTATCAGGCCCTTTTTGGCTCCTCCAGTTGTGGGCTTAATGCTACTTTTGAACATAACCTTCCCAACAAAGGCGAAGTCGATGAAGGTTCGTCTTCAGTTTCTGAGAGACGAGTCGAATGGCCCCGCTTGGCCCATCTTACTCCCAGCGAAGAAGGACATACTCTTCGAGCTAACCTATCCAACTTTATTCACATGTTAGCCAAATGGTACGAGTTTACTTCGAGGATGGCTCCCTTTGCTGAAAGAAGATGCGGCCCTGAGTGGTTCACCAGGTCCTTCCCTGCTCCATTAAAGAAACAAGAAGAGGAATCGAAGCTAATTTGGGAACGATTCCTCATACCTCGACTGCTGGTTCATAAATTAAACCTTATTAGAGGTCAGGCCAGCTTAGTAGCCTACCAACCAAACTTGGTGTCCAGGAAATTTGGGTTAATACAGACTTTACCCAAGTGT
>CAWUDS030004439.1:1020010-1088673 GCA_963859935.3 Lathyrus sativus | reverse complement strand
TACTACTTGAGTAAAAAGTTCACGGATTGTGAATCTCGATACTCTATGCTCGAAAAGACGTGTTGTGCATTGGCGTGGGCTGCCAAACGTCTAAGACAGTATATGTTGAACCATACAACCATGCTGATATCGAAGATGGATCCGATCAAATATGTGTTTGAAAAGCAAGCGCTCTCTGGAAGGATTGCTAGATGGCAGATGGTATTGACAGAATACGATATCCAGTATGTTTCCCAGAAGGCCATTAAGGGAAGTGTTCTGTCCGAATATCTTGCCGAACAGCCGATTGAGGATTATCAGCCTATGAAGTTTGAGTTTCCTGATGAGGACATAATGTACTTGAAAGCTAAAGATTGTGATGAGCCGTTGCCTGGTGAAGGTCCTGAGCGGAGTTCCCAGTGGCAATTGATTTTTGATGGGGCTGTCAATTCGTACGGTAGCGGGATCGGGGCAATCATTACAACTCCCCACGGGTCGCACATCCCGTTCACAGCCAGATTGACTTTTCCAGTGACGAATAATGAAGCCGAGTATGAAGCCTGCATTATGGGGTTAGAAGAGGCGATCGATCTGAGGATCAAGAATCTGGATGTATATGGGGATTCAGCATTAGTTGTGAATCAGATTAAGGGAGAGTGGGAGACACGCCAACCTAATCTGATACCATACATGAATTATGCGAGAAGGTTGCTACCTTTCTTTGATAAAGTAGAGTTTCATCATGTACCCCGGGCGGAGAATCAAATGGCAGACGCCCTTGCAACATTATCCTCGATGTATAAGGTCAATTACTGGAATGAGGCTCCCAGGATTGTCATCTCTCGCCTTGATAGGCCGGCCTTTTTGTTTGCAATTGATGGAGCATCTGACGGTAAACCTTGGTATTTCGACATACAGAACTTCCTGAAGAATAAGGAATATCCGGCTGGAGCATCCAGTCGTGATCAGAAGACTCTAAGGAGATTAGCAGGCAACTTTTATCTGAATCCCGACGGCGTTTTGTATAGAAGGAACCATGATTTGGTACTCCTCCGATGTGTAGACGAGAAGGAAGCCAATTTACTCATGGAAGAGGTCCATGAAGGAACTTTTGGTACACACGCTGGTGGGCATACTATGACCCGAAAGTTGTTGCGAGCAGGGTATTATTGGTTGACGATGGAAACGGACTGTTTCAAGTTTGCCAAGCGGTGTCACAAGTGCCAGATCTATGCAGATAAGATTCATGTGCCACCCAGTCCACTGAATGCCATGGCTTCCCCGTGGCCTTTCTCCATGTGGGGAATCGATATGATTGGCAAGATTGAGCCTACTGCTTCTAATGGGCATCGCTTCATTCTGGTCGCGATCGATTACTTCACCAAGTGGGTGGAAGCAGCATCTTACGCCAATGTGACGAAGCAGGTGGTGGCCAGATTTATCAAGAGGGATATAATTTGCAGATACGGTATTCCTGAACGGATCATTACTGATAATGGTTCGAATTTGAACAACAAGATGATGAAAGATCTATGTCGGGATTTCAAGATCGAGCATCATAATTCATCTCCCTACAGACCCAAGATGAATGGCGCTGTTGAAGCGGCCAACAAGAACATAAAGAAGATTGTTCAGAAGATGGTGGTAACATATAAGGATTGGCAGGAGATGTTGCCGTTTGCTTTGCACGAGTGCGTACATCAACCGGGGCAACACCGTTCTCACTAGTATATGGCACGGAGGCTGTCCTGCCATTGGAGGTTGAGATACCATCTTTGAGGGTTTTACTTGATGTTAAGCTGGACGAGGCAGAATGGGTGAGAAGTAGATTGAATCAGCTGAGCTTGATAGATGAGAAGAGACTGGCATCCATTGCACATGGTAGGCTGTATCAGAGCCGGATGAAGAAAGCGTTCGACAAGAAGATTCGACCTCGAAGCTTTCAGACGGGCGATCTTGTGCTGAAAAAGATTCTCCCACCGCAATCGGATCACAAGGGCAAATGGACTCCCAATTACGAAGGTCCATACGTCGTGAGAAAGGTCTTCTCCGGAGGAGCCTTATTGTTATCCACCATGGATGGTGAAGACTTTACGTCCCCTGTGAACTCGGACGCAGTTAAAAAATACTTTGCTTAAAATTGACCCGCTGGACAGTAAAAAGAGAGTCCAGGCAAAAATGGGGCATCCTGGCGAACCAAAAAACAGAATAAAAAGGTTCGGGCAAAAGTTAGGGATAAAATGGAAAAAATGTACACCCGCGAAGTCGAAAACCTACACTGGGCGGCTTCGGCAAAAAAGGGTATCCCGGTGAATCGAAAACCCGCAAAGGGCGATTCACGCAAAAGTTAGGGATTTGAGAAGCAAATGACTGCGGTCCAAGTTTGGTTGTTAACGGTTTGGGAGCATCTGGGGGTCAATTATCCAAAACAATTTCTTCCGGAGACAGAGATCGGGAAAGCAGCGGAGTCCGGCGAGTCATAGGAGGATCGGTTCATGGTGTTCGTCTGTAACGCGTTGCCGACATGTGTACAAATTTTATTCTGTATATTTGTATACTTCTGCATTTTGTTTATGTGTGACTACCTCTTTTCAGGAGTTGCCTCTGATGTACAAATCTTGCCTATTCTCAGGCCGTTATCAATAAAGTGTTTTATTCAGTGTAGTGTGTGACTTTAGGTTTAATTTTTTACAGTTTTGTTTGTAAAAAGCGCCAATGTTTTTGATAAACTTACATGTGTTTAAACAGGCGGGCCTCGGCCGATGATTGTTAAAACCAGAATTACCTGAATGGTTGTCGTGGGTGATTACCAAGATGTTTCTTTTGCATAGATTGCCTTGTGTTTGCTTGTTGACTTTTGCAGGTATTCAAAAGCTCGCAAAGTTCCATGCCAGAGTCCATGGCAGGCTGGTACCCTCTCCAGAGGATGAACGTTGTGTCCTTCCCCAGTGAAGTCGCCCAGGCAAAATCGAATGTTGTCTCCCCAGGAGAGCGGAGATTGCGTCAAAGGAAAAGATAATGCATCTTTAGTAGATCAGAGTTGGCTTATCAAGCGGAGCAGAGCTTTCTCCAGCGAAGGTCGAGATGGATATGATTAACTTCCTCAAAGAGTTTCTTGCGTAGTGCGAATCAGAGCACACCGGTCATCCCCAACTCAGTGATAGCAGGATGAAGTATCCCCACAGGGCGTAATCAGAGTGTTGATACATTTGAAAGAAGTCTCCGGGATTGCTTTTCTCTTTCCTCAACAGGTTGATCCTTCCTCGTCAGGATGATCATTTTTCAGCAGAATTTGAAGTTTTGAGTTTGTGAGCTACCTTCCCAGCAGGATGGTTATCCCCAGCGGAGTTAGTTCATCTTTCCAACATTTATTTTGTTGGAAGCGTATCGGTAGTATTCCGGTCATCCCCAGCGGATCCAGTTTGTCTTCAGCATTTATTTTGCTGAAGTAACTCTTTGCATAAGTATGCATCATGAGCATTTGCATTTCACATGAGTACGTAGCATTTCCATGCTGTGTGGAAGCATTACGTCATTATCAAACGCGCATTTTTGAAACATAAGCCAGGTTGGTTACCTCGTCCGTTTCAGACATGTTGTTCCTTACCGATAAGAGAAATCGTGATTCAGGAGGATGCTGTTTTATGGCCAAAGTACGCTGTGATTGTATTTGTACCATATACGGGGTTCATATTGTAAGGCACGCAGTGATCGTGTTGATTTTGAGATGTTGATTTGTGGCCAAAGTACGCTGTGATTGTATTTGTACCATATACGGGGTTCATGTTGTAGGACACGCAGTGATCGTGTTGATCTTGGTATGTGTATCTGTGGTCGAATGACGCAGTGATCGTATTCGTCCCGATCTAAGAAGATTGTTTTGTAAGGCATGCAGTGATCGTGTTGGTATCGTCTCGGGGGTTTATTGGGCAGGACACGCAGTGATCGTGTTTACCATGTCACGTGATGTTTGTTGGTCGATATACGCAGTGATCGTATTCGTCCGTTATACAGTGGTTATAGATTGACACGCAGTGATCGTGTTCATCCAGTTTTTGTTGGTCGGTATATGCAGTGATCGTATTCGTCCGTGATACGGTTTGGTTATGGGGTGAGGCACGCAGTGAACGTGTTCATCTGGTTGTTTGTGGCCGAAGTACGTAGTAATCGTATTCGTCCCATGTTTGAAGTTGTGTCACAGCACGCAGGGATCGTGTTTCCTCTAGTCAAGAGGGCCGGGACATGAAACACGCAGTGATCGCGTTTACCCTATGTATGGTTAGAATATGCAGTGATCGTATTCGTCCGGTTATGTGGGTTAGTTGAGACACACAGCACGCAGTGATCGTGTTTTCTCCAGTCAAGAGGATCGTGGCTCAGAACACGCAGTGATCGTGTTCAAGATATGCAGTGATCGTATTCGTATGGCACGTAGTGATCGTGTTGATAGTACCATGGGAACTGGTGATGCGGAGCACGCAGTGATCGTGGCTATCGTATCAGTTGATTTTGTTGGTCGGCATACGCAGTAATCGTATTCGTCCTATTACATGGGTTGATTTTGTGGCACACGCAGTGATCGTGTTGACATCATTTTGGGGGTTTGTTGGTCGAGATGCGCAGTGATCGTGTTCATCATATTTGCGGTCGAAGCACGCAGTCATCGTGTTAGCCTCATCTATGTGGATTTATTCCGTCTGGCACGCAGTGATCGTGTTTACCTCATCTGGTTGGATTTATGGTCGATGTGATTTTGGTTGTAACGCAACACGCAGTGATCGTGTTTGTCCCATTATGTTATTTTGTTTGTGGCATCAAGACACGCAGTGATCGTGTTTTCTCCTGTCAAGAGGGTTGTGGTGTAGAATACGCGGTGATCGTGTTCATCTTGTTGCAGAGGGTTGTTGTGCCAGGCACGCATTGATCATGTTCGTCATGTCATATTCCCCTAGCAGAGTTGCTTGGTCAAGCACTTCTCTTTCTCCCCAGCCGAGTCCTTATCAGAGCACGGTGGAAATGGCATGATGCAGATTTTGGGTGGTCACCCACAGTTGCCCCAGTAGAGACGTAATCCCCAATGGGGTGGTCTTCAACGAGATACTTGGTTAAGTTCCTCGTAGTCCCCGGCAGGGCATTCTTTGACAAGTCGCTTGGTTAAGTTACTTGTATTTCCCCATCTGAGTCTTTCTCAGGATGCTGTGGATTCAGCATTAGAAGACGGTAATGCAGTTTGTAGGTCGTTACCCGTAGTTCCCCCAGCAGAGTTATGTGCTCCAGCAGGGTGTTACTTCAATGAGTTAATTGTTTAAGTCCCTCATAGTCCCCAGCAGGGTATTCGCCACGGGAGTTGTTTGGTTAAATTCCTCGTATTTTTCAACAAGGTTATTCTCGTCAGGGTACTTGGTTAAGTTCCCAATTTCCCCAGCAGGTGTTTGACGGCAGTCGTCAGAATTGGCCTCTCAGAGTGGTTTGGTTAAGTTTCTCGAATGGAAGGTTGGTAAGTGAAATCAGCATTGTCCCGTTCGGTTAAGCGTTTGCTCGTTTCTTTAGGTGGATCAGTGAAATCAACATGACAAGTGAAGTCAATATTCTCCCGCTGGTTAGCGTGTGCTTGGTTGATAAGTGAGATCAACAAAGGTTGATAAGTGATGTCAACAATTGCTCGTGGTATGGTGTATGCTCATTTCTTCGGAATGGAGTGGTCGGCAGACAATATCAGATTATTGTACAAAAGCAGATTGACAGAGGAATGGTTAGTTGTTGCCGTGACAACAGAAGTCATTTCCCTGAAGGGTTTTCCCCAAGCAGTAGTCGTATACGCAATTTATTTTTGCGGTTGGCAAATTTCCGGGTTCTTTCGTATTCAACCTTCTCGTACCTCGACTGTCTGAAGGTTGCGCGCTCTTCATTCAGTCGGGTCCAAGCCGCTTGAATAGGGGCAGCTGTTGCACCCCAAAATTTGCCCAACCTTTTTTTTAGCCTAGGCTTATGTTTCAATTGCATAATCATTTGCATTGTCATCATGTACATAGTGCATTCATCTGCATTGCATAGCATAGGCAAGATAATCTTAATCAGGGGATCAAGTGTTATTCTTATCTCAAGAGGCATATCCAAGGGTTTTCATTCATATTCAAGACTACTCAGGTCATCAGGGAAGAATTTGAGCTTTAAAGAGTTGACAGATCACTCATTGGGTTCTCCCCTATCTTGAGGTTATTTGGGGATCATCAGAGGAAGTGTGAGCCATGAGCCAAGAGCATGAGCTGTGTATGGATGTTATGAAGAGCCTGGATGATCATTTTTTAGGAGTAACCAAGTCATTGGAATGATTGCAAGAGCCTCAGTTGAAGTCAGTCAACTAGGGTTTTATCTGGGTCAACATTAGGTCAACCCTAGGTCAAAGACTTGTTTTGAAAGGCATCAAGGATCATTTGAAGAATGTGGGATTCATTATTTTCTATATGGATATGGATATGGTGTTGTGCCAAAGAAAAATCAGAAGGAGTCAAGGAGAAGTGGAGTTACCAAATTAAGGTTTCAGTGTAAAATCCCCTGATTTAGGTCAAACTTCAAAGTAGTGTAACTCAAGATTCAAGCTTCATATGAATTTCTGGTCCACATGAAACTTGTAGAGTATCTTCATAGCTTTAATTTGAGTGGTGGAAGTCATCAAGATGATTTATAGAACTCAAGTTATAGCTCTTGCAAGTTACAGGTCATCTGAGGGCACTGAAATTTGCCTGTGAAAGTTGTCTGTCTTCCAAGCAACTTTTGACCTTCAAGGAGATTTCAAATAGATTTCTGGCCAACATGAGAGTTGTTCCTCATTGTCTTAGATTTCTAGAAAGGTATGGTATTCCTTCATATGATTTTTGGAACTCTACTTATGTCCTTGGCAAGCAAAGGGTATTTTGGTCATTTGAGAATTACAGGTCATTCTTGGCCTATGCCAAAACTCATACAAGGAAGCTTCAAATGAAAAACTTCCCAACATAAAAGTTGCTCAAAATGGCATTTTAAGTCTAGAAAAGAGGTCATGGAAGTTTGGAAATGCATAGAACTCAAATTGATAAAAGTTGGTGAAAATGGCTTTAAAATGGCATATAACTTGAAAAAGTTCAAATGGAAAATTGGTTTGGGCAATCTACAAATCCAAAATGGGTCATGTAATATACCAAATTGATTCTAAACAACATTTTAAAGACTTTGGTTCATCCACAATTTTGAGATAGGGCTTTAAAAATGGGGTTGCTTTGAAAATCCATTACTTGCATAATAAGGCAACCATGCAAAACTTAGCATAAGGCAAAATTCAGGGTATGTATCCACTCCTACACTCCTAATAACTCATGCAAGGAGAAATTCAAGTGTAATTGAAGGGCTGAAAGGGATTTTGACATGAGATATTATATGAGATGAGATGGATTATCATATCATGACATGAGATATTCTAGAATCATCCTAGAGGGATCCAGAAACTTCTAGGCATTTCCATCATCATCTATATAATGAATTGGGATCATTGGTGGAAAAGGTTGGTGAAAAGAGAGATAGAAAAGTGAGAATTTCATTGTTGCTTCAATTGTAAGAAAGAGTGAAACTCCATATTCAGCATCAATTCAATTGATTCTTCTTCTTCATTCATGATTCATTGATCTTGTTGAGTGCATAGAAGCTGCTTCAGAGGCTTATTCATGGAAGATTGAAGAACTAGGGTTTGAAATTGCAAGAATCCATATCAGATTCGAATCTCATACTACAAGCCTTCATCTTCCAACTTTTTGCAAACAGAAATAAAAGCATCATCTAAGGATCATTTGTGAAAGATTGCAAGTGTTGAATCAAGCTATTTCTCCATCTGTTCATCAAGAAATTCAGGTATGCAATTTGATCTCTACACTCTTAATTATGCCTTGTTAGCTGAATTTGTTAGGCTAGAGTTGTTATGGATAGGTAGAAGATGCTTTACAGAGACTTAGGGCTCCATTGATGAGGTTTGATCTTAGGGAAGTGCAACTTTAATGACATAGAACACTCAGTTTAGGGCGCTTTAATCTTAGTTAAGATGTTTAGGATACTCCACATAATGTGTAGAACACAATAGTGTAAGTTTCTGCAAGAATCCTTAGCATGCATATCAGTGAAAGCGAGTGGTATCCAAGATTTACACCTATCGGGTTTGAGTTTTGGGGAGGTTTTAGAGAAAACCAAGGGTAAGGTCTTGTAGAGGGGAAGGAGTAGGCCATTTTTGGTTTCTATATCGTGACCTTTCATTGAGTGGAGAGTGAGAACAGAGGGGATGGAGGTGTGTGCATGGAGGGGGTTTTTCTGAAATTAGGGTTTCATTTGGAGAAGATGAAGGAGGGCCGTGGATTTGGAGGGAGACTTTTGACCTGAAATCTAATCTGAGGGTTGAGATTCAAAGCTGGAAACGGAGGGAAAGTGAAAGCTGCAACGCAGCGTTTCACTTAATGAAGCCTCATGGGCCTGGATCAACAATGCTATCCCCACCCCTTGTCTCAAGCCCATTTCAATTTTAACTGGAAACTAATGCTATTTGCACCGTTCTCGTTTCTTTTTCTTTTTTATTTTCTGTTTGATTTTCTGAAACATAATGGGCCTAGCACGTTTGTTATCCGCACCTCCCCTTCTAGCCCATCAGCCATAATGAACTGAGCGCAGTTGCTTGTGACACCCCCTCCCAATTTAATTCATTTCTTTGATTTTATTTTTCTTTTTATATTTTTAGCATCTTTAAAAAATCATATAAAATTGGAAAATTGATATTTTTCATTTCTTGTTTTTTCTATAGATCAATAGTTCTGTCTAGAAAATTAGCAAATAATAAAATTAGCATTTTATTTTGTTTTAGTATTTTTTGTGCATTTTTCTTTTAAATAGCTTTTTAATGAGTTTAGGTTAATACATAATTTTGTTGATTTTAGTTCAATCAGCTCCCCTTAGATTTAGGGTCCATTCTTTTTAGGGTGATTAACTTAGGACTTTAGCTTCCTCATAGAATTTAATTCATAATTTTAGGATTAATTTTTTGGATGATTTGATTAGGTGAGATTAGAGTGGTTAAAATTAGGGTTTTAAGTGAACATAGGTGAAATAGATCATTTCTTTTAGGAATTTCAATTTGATTTTGGGGTATGGGACTATAGGGGTTATGGGTAGATAATAGATCCCTTAGAAAATATTAGGCTTCCCCTATTACTATTAGTATACTGCTTGTATTTGCTTGACTGTGTAGTGTGCCCTCTCTAGGGTTATTATTTGACTGTGTGGGGTATTGGGCTTGCTTGGGGTTTGGGGTTTGAGCTGAAGACTGTGCTGATGGAGCCCATTATAGATCAAAGAGATTGAAGACCAACTTCCAGAGTTGATGAAGAGTATCTCTTGCTGGCAGCTGTTGAAGGTTATAGGATCTAGGAGTTAGGCAGAGCTCTAGAGTAGAAAACTTGATTCACAAACATGGAAGGTCTTGATTGCCTCCATCCCTCTCTATGATGTAGAGTCTCTCTAAGACACTCACCCCCTTCCTTTGGAAGGCTTGGTGCTAATGTCTAAGAGATAGAACTCTTGAGAGAAAATATCCTATGTGTTGTTAGCAGTCTGTTTGCCACCTTTGGTGGTCAACTAATTGCTTAACACCCCAGTTCATCTTGTTGACTGATACCCATCTTGGAGATTGGGACTTGAAGAAAAGGCCTGAAGATAGAGACTGATGCTTGCTTGAAGCTTGTAGATAGTTGATGCTGACTTGAAGACAGATGCTGATGAAGATTGCTTTGCTGTTTAGTTTTTGCTGTTGATAATTCTTGATGTATTGTGTGAATTTCCCTGACTGTATCGTTTGTTGTTTAACCTGTTAGGTTGAAAGTGAATTCTGTTCACTTTTGCCTATTGCTTTCTAGGTTCGAGGTTGAGTGGAACTCCCTTGCCTCGCTTGTATTGTTGCATCCATGCATTTTACTGCTTTATTGTATATATCTGTTGTTTCTGTTTTCGTTTATCCCTTAGGATCTCTGTTTCTCTCTGCGCAAGAGAGGAATATGATAGACATTAGAAGCTAACCCATGCATGATAACATTAGGGTAGATTTTATCCCCTTTTTTCGACCCTAGGATTTGTAGAGTGTCATCTCTTCTTTCTTCAAAACAACAGAAAAACATTAATAAAGGTTATAACAGAAATCAATTCATTTCTTCCGTCAAAAGATTTGAACAAACATCAACCTTTTTGCAATAAGAAAACCCTTGTTTAAGGTGAGATTTTTCATAAAAGACACTTGAACAGCTTGTGTCGTGCGTAGCCCGAACTACGTTTGCTCTGATCTTCCATGCGGTGTGGAAGTACGTAGGCATAGGATGCGATATCCTAGCGAGCAACCTTCACCCACCTTCACCCGTAGTTAGGCGAACTACGTTGACTCTGATTTCTCGTTCCAGACGGGAATACGTAGGCATAAAGTGCGATGCTTTGCCGAGTCATGTTTTCTTTTCTTTTCAGACCTCATCCTTTAGTTTACATAGAAGTGTAATCCGTACAAACCAAGCAAGCGTGGATCCCATCGAGTACGATGGACGTGAGGGGTGCTAATACCTTCCCCTTGCGTAACTGACTCCCGAATCCAGGTTTTGGTTGCGATGACCATTCCTTTCCCCGTTTTGCGGTAGGTTTACCTCGAGCATTTCCTTTCCCTCCGTTGGGATAAATAACGCACGGTGGCGACTCTTCTGTATTGTCGGCGCCGATTTTCGCAGTAGCGACAAATAGGATCAAAGGAATCTCGGGAAATCCTAATGAAGTTGGCTAGCATGAATGAGGCAGTATTGACTGGCTTCCCTTGAGAAGCACAAAACATGATGTAAAGCTCATCTCTAGAAACAGCAGTAACATTCTCTTCCTTTCCAAAAAGGGTGTGAGCAATGATCTTATGGAAGTATCTAACTCTGGGATTATGGATGCTCTTAGAGAACACGCCATTAGGCTCAGGATGGTAATTACCAGTAATAGTACCCCATAACTGATCGAGGTCGTAACCAGAGAAGGCGTCTTCAGAAGTCTTAGTGACAACATCTGGTCCATTAGGAAATCCTAATAATTCAACCATCTCATGACGAGTCAAGCGATACTTGTTTCCGAATAACCTGAAAGTGGCCAATCCACGGCCGAACCCGTATCCACGAGTGGGATCATAATAGAGGGAGCTAAGGAACTCCAAGGTCAGGTTGTGGTAGGTGCTGAATTTATTAGTGATATCAAAATTGGTCCATTCTATCTGATTAAGTAGAAAGATAACATATCTCGAATGCTAAGGGTGGCTATGGAAGTGTCATCAGGGTAGATGGACACAATAAAGTCCCTATGAGAAAAAGCCTCAAAGCAACGTCTCTGGACATCATTCCTAAAGATGATAGTGTGATTCTCAAATGTCTGCATACTCTCGATAGTAAGGTTATCCTAAAGACAATTATCCTGAAATTTGAAAGTAATTTATTTTTAGAAAAATTATATCATAAACATAAGTTAGTATAAATAACATAAGTAATAATAATAATAATAATAATAATAATAATAATAATAATAATAATGGTAACAATTATTATAATAATTTAATAAGTATATAGTGTAACACGGTGGGAGAACTGACTTTAAACAATGTTGCGGATAGCAAGAGTCGCCACCGACTTTTATTTTATCCATAAGGAAAGGTTATAAAAGAACAGGAAAGACCTTAGAGAATATTTTGGGTCCGGGGGGTAGGTTATGAAAAGGGAAGGTGTTAGCACCCTTTTCATCCATGGTTATCCATGGGCTCTTAGGTACTTAAGCTCACTTTTGAATTGTTTTGAAAGTGTAGTGTGTGAATAGCAAAAAATTTCAGAATAGTTTAATAATAATCCGTGTATGGATGTGAAAAAAACTTGTTTGAAAATTTTGTTGGAAATTTGTTTAAGTGTGAAAAAGTTTTGAAGTGAGCAAGTATCTAGGAGTAGCCTACCCTAATGTTTTAAGGTCTTTCTTATTCTTTATCCTTTCCTTAGTAAGACTATCCCTACTAAAATGGAGGAGGTAGTCCTTACTTTGGATGTTAAGGGACATGTGAGGGACAATTGGATTTTTGAAGGCCATTGTGGGGTGTAATAAGCAAACTGGAGGGACTATCATCATTTTTCAAAAGGGACTCGATTCGTAAAGGCAACCATAAGGGACTTTGATGATTTTCTTTTTGAGGGACTTGCTTTATACACCCCACTTAACCAATATTCATAGGCAACTTGAGGGATATCCTTAGGAAGTGAGACGGCGATTAAAATCGACTTACGTGTGTGAAATGTTTAATTTAATTATCTTATATTAAAATGATCTAATTTATTTTTTTAAATATCATACATATTAGCACTCCCTAATTACTAACCATAATGATAATAATAATTAAATAATTACAATTTACATCCAAGAGGCAATTACAAAATTATAATAAATAAAATAAATAGTAAAATATAATCAAAATAAATATAATAAAAAAAAATAACAAATAAGTAAATAAAATATTGGGGTTAGTAAATAATAAGAAAAATTAAATAAGGTTAGTAGAAATATAAAGTTAGTGAAAATAATTAGTTGAAACAATAATAATTAGAAAAATAGACAAAGTTAGAAAAAATAATAAGATAGAAATTTCAAAATAATAATAAGCAACAAAATATGATTAGCAATAATAATTAATTAATAACGTGATTAAACATAAAATTTGATTTTTATTTAGAAACATAAATGATTAAATAATTACTATAATATAAAGTTCTAAATACAACATAATTATAAATTTCTTAATCATTTACAAAATTTAATTATCTCTAATTATATATTAACAATTATTAAGAAAAATATTTACACATTATGATGAAAATAAATTTTAAATAATCAATAATCACATTCACAAAATTTTACATTAAGTATTTATAAGGTTTAATTTTATTTACAAAAATTTACAAGAATTATAATAAATATATACATAGAATTATATAGAAAATTAAAATTAGGTTTTATTTTTTTTAGAAAATAATTTTTAGGGCTTGTAAGAATTAGGGTTTATATATATACAAAAATTTATTTTTAATAATCACATAACATAATTTTAATTAATATAAACTATACAAATAAAATTTTAAATAAAAAAAAACAAGAGTTTTATATTTTTTTAAAAAAATTTTAATGCGTTTATAAAAAATAGTTTTTATTTATTAAAAAAAATGTTTTGAGTTTTATATAAAAAAAAAGGTTTTTATTATTACTTTTTAGGAAAACAATTTCCTAATTAATTTTTAAAAAAAACTTAATAAACTTAATTAACTAATTATAAAAGAAAACAAAACATAAAAAAAAAGGGGTTGGGCCGGTTATCACATCCGGACCCAACCCGGTCATGTTAATGGCAGCAAAGTGCTTGTTAGGGTTTCATAACCCTGAAACCTCTTCCGCGGCGCCGTTTCAGCTTTATCCTTCATCTCTCTCGGCCGTGTTTCATTCACGATATCACTCGGCTTCTGTTATATCACCTTCTCCACTCACTAAAAAAAATAGAAAAATGGTTAACAGGATGATAATGGAACGAAACGCTTACGGTGGGTTCAATCAGAGGCAATGATGATAAACTGAGCCTCGACGGATGGGATTTGCTCGTCGTGGCTTTAAATGGCGTCGGTGAATCCTCTCCCTTTCGCGACCACTAGGGTTTGCTCGCGATGGTGGTTTCGCCGTCGTTCTGTCTCTAGGGTTCTCGCGATTTTCGTTAGGGTTTTGCTTGCAGTTGTTGCTCGCCGTTTTTTCTAGGGTTTCAACGAGGTGATATCGTTCCCTTTTTATATTCTTCTGATTTCGTTGCTATTCGTGGGCTTTTTGGATTTACGTTTCACTTTGGGCATTGATTTTTTCAGAAACCCTATTTTTAGATTTGATTGAGGTTTGATACGATTTCTTTCCTTTTCTGGTACTGATTGGATTGGATTTTCTGAACCTTCTTAACACAATCTGAATTTATTTTGATCTTCTTTGAACAAACCAGATTCGTTTTTATTTGTGGATATCCAGTTTCTTCGTTTCCTCGATTGGATTGAATTGGATTTCTCTGGATTCACGTTGGTTTTTCTGATGCAGGTCTTTCAGTATGGCTTTGATGTTCATGACAACTTTGTTGTCCACATGATTACGAACTCGGTTTCAATTATCCCTTGGCTGAGATGTGACCGTGAACTGGGCCATGATGTTGATGAACTGAGCCTTGAGCTCCTGTGCCTCGATTTTCCTACGCGACCCTGGGATTACTGTGACTGATATGAGCTGGTTCTGCTGTTTGAACTTGTTCTCCTCTTTTCCAGATTGAACTGTTTTTATTGCTTTCTTCTGGTATGATCTTGCGCATTCACTTGCTCCTTTTGGTATAATGTGTGATTTGGTGATTTCATTTTTGATGCCCTGTTTGGTTATTGGAACGTTCCTTTTTGATTCTTTGTAAACATTAATGTTGACCCTGATCTTCTAGTGTGGCTTGTTCTTTTTCTTATGGGGCTGATCTTGTTCCTGTTCTTATGGTCCGTTATGAGTTTTGGGGACTGCTGTTTCGAATCGTTTTATGATATGGTTTCAAGTTCAATTTACTCTTCCAGTTTTAAGTTCACTGACCATCTTTTCTTCTTTCAGAATTGGTACTGATGCTTTGGTCGAGTTAAATGCCGCCGAGGATGGTATACGGCGATGATGATGATGTTCTGAGCCTGACGAGGGAACCTATGATACTACTGTTGCCTTCGATAACTTCTGCTGGGTTCCTTGCTTGTGTGAATTTGGTTTCTGAACAGGGTTTCTGGGCTTGTTGCGGATGTGTTATCCAAACCTGATACGCCTTGACTCTTCTCTGAATTTTACCATGATGCTGGGACTGAATTGATGGAACATGAGCTTATGCCATTAATCTTTTTGAGTTGCCCGTGAGTCTGGGCTATGATGTATGAACTGAGCCCAGACTTTCCCATGTGCCTTGCGCATTCGGTCGCAGGTATGACTTATCTTTACTCTGTCTGGTTGTGAAAACAGTCCTCTTGATTGTTGATTTTTTCGGTGTTAACGTGGACTCAGATTGGTTCCTTGATATGGTATATTCTTACATTCACGTTTTTTGTGACTTGCGAACTGACTACCTTTTGAGGTGTTTTGGGCTGTGATATCAAACTGAAACTTGACCTTAATTCTGATTCTTCTGAACCTTTGGATACAGTGTTTGATGCAATTTGATGCAGCTTGTTTTGTGTTTCATTTTTCTGTTCTGTTTGAACTTGGTGTTCATGAACTCACTTATGTGGTTCAGACTTGATGCAATTGTGCACTTTTAGTTTGAATTTCCAATTACCAGTGGCTGCAGCTTATGAACTGTTATCAATTTTGTACTGATGCTGTTGTGGAATTTCAGGTGTTGGAAACTTTCGAAAACAAAAGTGATTCAGACCTACCGGCATCCGGGTCTGAGTCCAATTTACCTTTGTATCAGTTTGGAAATCCAATTGCGGCAAAAGCGAATCAGTCCCTGCTTCTTTTATCACTTCTATCTCTCGGATGTTCCGTATGATAAGAACGAATGTTACTTGATCTGACGCCAACGGCGCGGATTGGTAACGGGGGCAGGACGCAGCTTCGGTTGTGCCACTCCCGGCACTCGATGATGACATTGTTCTGAGAGTGTCGAAAAAAATTCTAACATTTTCTGTACTATCTGTTCTCTTTTGATGTGCAGGTTAGCTGAGGATTCATGGAGAAGTTCAAATACGAACATGAAGACCTTTAGATACTTTTAGGATTTAGGATAGATGCTTTAATGTAATCCCTTAGGATTTGAGAATTTTAAGGTACTTCCTTGTAACAGTACTTTGCATGAAGCAACATCCCCATTCTTGTATGATAGCATTATTTATGAAATAAAATTCTCGAAGTTTTGAATTTATTTATATTCTATTCTTAGTTAAAAAATATAAACAAATGTGAATAAATCCACAAGTATTTAATTCATTAACATAGGCACAAAACATAAATATTTCCAAGTGGTATTTGTGATCCTAATCTCATCATCCGATTAAAATGTTAACCAATTGTTTCATAACCAAACTCATATGGGCACCATGGTCACAACATTTTCAGCATCAACAGCAAAACTAATCGTAATTAAACTCCACTGACCAAATGCCAAATCTCAATATGATCAGAACTGGTGATTGATAAATGCCTCAAAACCATAACGCATCAAATGCCTCAGAATTTTAATAACAGCCCATCTTCAAGGAATTGGTAGAATTTGTGTAAAATGACCAAAATACCCCTGGGACCAAATCTCTCTTTGATGTTGGCAAAAAATCATGAAGTTTGACTTTGGTTTGACCACAGTTGACCTCAGTTTGACTTTTTAACTGCGTTGACTGCTTTTGACTTATCTGATCATCTGACTGAGCAAACTTTTGAGAAAAGTCTTGAAACTTGACATGGGGGTTCTTATACACATATAAGATGTTATGAAGCTCACTTGAAGTCTTGGAAGTCCATTTAGCCTGATTAAAGTCAAAACCCTAGTTTTGGATGCACTGCTTAGGAGGTGCATTGTCTGAGGGAATTGTCAACTCTTCTGACCAATTGTGAACTTTGTGAACCTTGGGAATCTTCATAAGATATCTTGTGATACTCATGGGAGGTATTGTGAAGCTTGTGAACCTTGTGAACATCATGAAGTGGCTTTGTAGACCTCATGACCCTTAGGAAAGCTTTGTAAACATTGTGAATCTTGTGAACCTTGTGAACCTTCTTAGAACACAAAGTCTTGTATTGTGAGGGCAAATTTTGGGGTGCAACAGCTGCCCCTGTTCAATTTTCTGAAACCTGAGGGGTTAGATTGGTATATTTGCCAGTCGTAACCTGGAAGGTTGAAGGGGATTGAACACAAAAGCCCAAAAATTTGCACTCACCAGTGCACTAGAGTGGTACAGATGGCTAGTTGAATATGATTGAGTGGGCTTAAAGATGCCACTAGGGGGGAGCAGTTCAAAATATGGGTGTATGATGAAAGCTGTCAAGAGTCTGGAATAATAATGATGTAGCAGCATGTCTTCATGAGGATAGAGCAATCAATAGTGATAACCCTAAAGCAGTCTTGAAGCAATGATATGATTTCAGGAGGATAGAACAATGAATGGCTCTAAAGCAGTCTTGAAATAATAATGTGATATGTCTTCAGGAGGATAGAGCAATCAATAGCTCTAAAGCAGTCTTGAAGTAATAATGTGATATGTCTTCAGGAGGATAGAGCAATCAATAGCTCTAAAGCAGTCTTGAAGTAATGATTTCAGGAGGATAGAGCAACGGATAGCTCTAAAGCAGTCTTGAAATAATAATGTAATATGTCTTCAGGAGGATAGAGCAATCAATAGCTCTAAAGCAGTCTTGAAGTAATAATGTGATATGTCTTCAGGAGGATAGAGCAATCAATAGCTCTAAAGCAGTCTTGAAGTAATGATTTCAGGAGGATAGAGCAATGGATAGCTCTAAAGCAGTCTTGAAATAATTAGATGGCTTCAGGAGGATAGAGCAATGAATAGCTCTAAAGCAGTCTTGAAGTAGTAATATGACCTCATGAGGATAGAGCAATGAATAGCTCTAAAGCAGTCTTGAAGTAATAGGATGATTTCAGGAGGATAGAGCAATCAGTAGCTCTAAAGCAGTCTTGAAGTCATGAGAGGCTATCAGGAGGATAAAATAACCCTGAGGTTACAATAAAGCAGTCCCAAAGTAATAAGAAGCTCATCAGGAGGATAAAGTAACCCTGAGGTTACAATAAAGCAGTCCCAAAGATCATAAGCTTGTTTGTTGGATAATTAACCTGAAAACAAGGTAGCATTCTGTATAACAACATTAGTTTATGCTTTATGTATGCATGTATGACATGATGCGCTTAGGTAATGTACTATAGACATATATGTTATGGTATGATGTAAATGATGTATGTATGCTATGACACTGCTGGAAGTGTCTAGATATCCTTGTATAAAAACTGCTGGCCAAGGAAAATAAATCCCGATTCGTTGTTGAAGAATATATAACCCTCCGTCTGCTGGGGATAACAAGGTATAGATAACCTCCCGTTGTTGGGGATAACAAGGTATAGATAACCTCCCGTTGTTGGGGATAACATGGTATAGATAACCTCCCGTTGTTGGGGATAACAAGGTATAGATAACCTCCCGTTGTTGGGGATAACATGGTATAGATAACCTCCCGTTGTTGGGGATAGTAGGGTATAGATAACCTTCGTTTTCGTTTGATAGTAGGATAAGTATAACATCCCGTCTTCGTTCATCGTGCCCTTATTGGAAAGTAATTTCCCGTATATCCGTATGAGGATAAAAGAGATGGATATAAATTCCAGGGGAGATTAGACTTTGTGAAAATGGATTAGTCCTACTGATGGTTTGTAACTGTCTTGTAAAGATGGACCGGCGAAGCTTCGTTGAAATCCTTCCCTCGTTCGTCCTTAGTAAATACTATTACTGCATTTTCATGCATTTCTGGTAAACATCAATCATATTAAAAGCATACATGCATTTCTGGTAAACATCAATCATATTCAAAGGCATACATACATTCAAACACAACCAATGGACGTTTCGCTTTTGTAAATAGGGTAAAAGTAAATCTGGATTCAAAAGATGGAATTTATTTATATCAAAAGTGACCCATACACGGGTAAGTTTGTACAAGGAGACATAAACCCTAGTAAGAGAATTTTGTCATGAAGTTTTACAAAAAGAATCAGCTATGTGGGAAATAATCCTATTGAGTTTCAATTCTACTATTGCCACTCAAGTATCTCATCTTCTTGCTGTTGAGACGGAAACGATTGGATTGAGCTTTATCTGTTTGAGCTTGAGTAAGTAGTACAACTGGTTGCAGTTTCATGAGTGATCCAAACGAGACATAGTCATACGCTTTAATCCCTAACTTTTGCCTGGATTGCCCTTTCAGGTTTTCAATCCACCGGGATACCCTTTTTTGCCCAAGCCGCCTTTTCAGGTTTTCGACTTGCCGGGTGTACATCTTTTTATATATATATCCCTAATTTTTGCCCAAACCCTTTTGGTTTGCCGGGATGCCCTTATTTTTGCCTAGGCCTGTCAACCTAGCGGGTCTCTTTTTATGCGTAGTATTTTTTAACTATGTCTGCGTTTACAGGTTGTGGGAAGTCTTCACCATCCATTGTAGTCAGTATCATGGCACCTCCTGAGAACACTGTCTTGACTACAAATGGTCCCTCATATGTTGGAGTCCACTTGCCCCTAGGATCACCCTGTGGTAATATGATACGCTTGATTACCAAGTCACCAGCCAGATATACCTTTGGCTTAACCTTCTTGTTAAAAGCTTTGATCATCCGTTTCTGGTACATCTGGCCATGACAAACTGCTGCTAACCTTTTCTCATCAATCAAATTTATCTGGTCAAGTCGAGTCTGAATCCACTTATCTTCATCCAAGCCTGCATCCTTCATAATTCTCAAGGAGGGGATCTGAACTTCAATAGGCAGAACTGCTTCCATACCATAGACTAAGGAGAATGGGGTTGCCCCTGTTGAAGTACGTATTGTAGTACGATAACCATGCAGAGCAAATGGTAACATCTCGTGCCAATCCTTGTAAGTAATAGTCATCTTCTGTACAATCTTCTTAATGTTCTTATTAGCAGCTTCAACTGCCCCATTCATCTTTGGACGATACGGAGAAGAGTTGTGATGCTTAATCTTGAACTGCGTACAGAGATCAGTAATCATAGTGTTGTTCAGATTAGAGCCATTGTCAGTGATAATCCTTTCAGGGATACCATACCTACATATGAGATTATTCTTAATGAACCGAGCCACAACATTCTTAGTCACAGATGCAAATGAAGCTGCCTCTACCCACTTCGTGAAGTAATCAATAGCAACCAGGATGAAACGATGCCCATTAGAAGCAGTAGGCTTGATCTCACCAATCATATCAATGCCCCACATGGCAAAGGGCCAAGGAGCAGTCAACACATTCAATGGAGATGGAGGTACATGTACTTTATCAGCATAGATTTGACATTTGTGACATGTTCTGGAGTGTTGATAGCAATCAGCTTCCATGGTAGACCAATAGTAACCTGCTCTCAAAATCTTCTTTGCCATGGTATGACCACTAGAATGAGTGCCAAAGGTCCCATCATGCATCTCTTCCATAATTTATGTAGCTTCCTTCTTATCCACACAACGAAGCATAGTTGAATCATGATTACGCTTATACAGAATGCCATTACTCAGAAAGAACTTAGCAGAAAACCTTCTCAGGAACTTCCTATCTTTGACAGATGCCCCTTCAGGGAACTCCTGAGCTTCAAGATAGTTTTTCACTTCATAGAACCAAGGCTTCTCCTCTGCCCCTTCAGTGTCAATCTCATTGCAGTATGCAGGCTTCTCAAATCTATCAATGGTAATCTTGGGAGCTTCATCATCCCAGCTGATCTCAAACATAGATGCCATGGTGGCCAATGCGTCTGCCAACTGATTCTCTCTTCGACAAGGTAGTATGGGTCAACATATACTGTCTTAGTCGGCGAGCAGCCCATGCCAAAGCGCAGCAAGTTTTCTCGAGCAGTGAGTATCTTGTTTCACAGTCGGTAAACTTTTTGCTAAGGTAGTATATTGCCTGCTCTTTTCGACCAGACTCGTCATGTTGCCCCAATACACACCCCATTGAGTTGTCTAATACTGTTAAATACATAATCAAGGGTCTTCCATCAACTGGTGGCATTAAAATTGGAGGTTCTAGCAAATATCTCTTGATTTCATCAAAGGCAGTCTGGCACTCATCATTCCATTCCATCACCTGATCTTTCTTCAACAACTTGAAGATTGGCTCATAGATGGTAGTTAATTGGGAAATAAATCTTGCAATGTAGTTCAATCGTCCCAAGAAACCTCTAACCTCCTTCTCAGTACGGGGAGCTGGCATCTCTCGTATAGCTTTCACTTTTGCAGGATCCACTTCAATACCTTTTCCACTGACAATGAAACCCAGGAGCTTTCCAGATCTAACTCCAAAAGTACACTTGTTTGGATTTAATCTCAACCTGTATTTCTTCAACCTCTCAAACAACTTGTGCAGATGATCAAGATGTTGTTCTTCATTCCGAGACCTGGCTATCATATCATCCACATATACCTCTATCTCATGATGAATCATATCATGAAACAAAGCCACCATAGCACGCTGATATGTTGCCCCTGCATTCTTCAAACCAAATGGCATTACCTTATAGCAAAAGGTGCCCCACTGTGTCACAAATGTTGTCTTCTCCATATCTTCAGGTGCCATCTTGATTTGATTGTAACCAGAGAAACCATCCATAAAAGAGAATACCTTATGCTGAGCAGTGTTGTCTACCAGAATATCGATATGAGGAAGTGGAAAGTCGTCTTTAGGGCTAGCCTTGTTCAGATCTCTGTAGTCTACACACATACGTACCTTACCATCTTTCTTAGGAACTGGTACCACATTTGCAACCCACTGAGGATAAGAAGTTACGGCCAAGAACCCTGCATTGAACTGTTTCATTACCTCTGCTTTGATCTTTTCTGACATTTCAGGACGCATACGACGAACCTTCTGCTTCTTTGGACGACAATCTTCTTTCACTGGCAAACGGTGAACCACAATGTCTGTATCCAACCCTGGCATATCTTCATAAGACCAAGCAAAGATCTCCACATAGTCACGTAGCATCTGAATCAACCTGCTCTTGACACTGTCCTCTAAATCAGCCCCTATCTTGACCTCTTTTCTGTTTTCTTCAGTTCCCAGATTCACAACTTCGACTGGCTCTTCATGTGGCTGTATAGCTTTCTCTTCTTGTTGTAACAACCTAGCAAGCTCCACAGGTATTTCACAATCGTCCTCGTTTCCGTCTTCAGTTTGATAGATCGGATTCTCGAAATTGTAATTGGCAATAGTAGAACTGTTATCAACTGGATCCAGAGTGGATGAGGATCTGCATTTTAGTGACGTGGGTGTGTGTAAGAACACATAGCTGATAAAGCAAAAATAAAAGAAAAAGAAAGACAAGGAACACAATATTTACGAAAACGAAACGTCCACTGATTTTATTGAATGCAGTATGCAAATGAAATGACAATCCGTAACAAGCACACCATTGTGCCCCGGGTAAGGCACATGGCTTGAAAGTTTTAATTGTTAAAAAAAAACATAACACAGTAATAGTATTTACTCCTGACTAAAGGAGATAGGGATAACATCTTCAGCTTTCCAATTATTGAGTCCAGCACCCACAGTAGGAAAAATCCATGCCTCCAAGTTGTAGTCTTCATCTTGATCTCCCACAGCATTGATAACCCCTTGATTGGTGATACGAACAGCACGAGCACGACGAACAGCCTTCTGGGACTCTGCAGTGAAACCCAAACCAAACTTGTCAGACTTGTATGGAATATCAGGAAGCTGACCCCAAATAGTACAACCACCTTCTTCCACCACAGCTTTTGCATCATTGAGGGAGGCCATTGCCATTGTTGGAGGGTTTCTGATGACCACAGGAACCTTCTTCACAGCAGGAGGAGTCACACAATCCTTAACAGCCCAGGGAACCACTTCAAATGACTGACATGGAGTTTCAATGTATTCACCTTCTACTTCCAGATACTTGAAAGTGTTTACATGGCTGACAAAGTATTCTTCCTCTCCAAAGACAGTAACAACTTTTCCATTCACCGGATATCTCAACTTTTGATGTAATGTGGAGGTCACAGCACCTGCCCCATGGATCCAGGGACGACCAAGCAGACATGAGTACGAAGGACGAATATCCATCACATAGAATGTAGCAGTAAACACCTGAGAGCCAACCTTGATTGGAAGATCAATTTCCCCATGCACTACTCTTCTAGAACCATCAAAAGCTTTTACCACAATATTACTGAGTTTCAATACCGTATCTTCAGGACTTAGCTTGTTCAGGACTTCCTTAGGCAACACATTCAGAGAGGAACCATTGTCTATCAGCACATGAGACAGGGTAGTGCCCCTGCATTCAATTGAAATATGCAAGGCCCTGTTATGATCCCTCTTGGCAGGGGTCAAGTCAGCATCAGAAAATCCTAGCCCGTTGTCATAGGTCAGGTGAGCAACACAATTCTCAAACTGGTCCACAGAAATTGCACTGGGTATATGAGCCATCTTTAGAAACTTGATCAATGACTTGGCATGAGCCTCAGAACATAATAACAGGGAGAGCATAGAAATCTTTGAGGGAGTATGCCCCAGCTGATCAACAATATAATAATCACTCTTGCGAATGATTTTCAATACTTCTTCCATCTGCTTAGAGAGGTCATCAGCAGCTGGCACATCAGTAGATACAGGCTCAATAACAGGACCCTTGCCCCGAGCATCAGTGGTGGAAGTAACAGCAGGAGTAACTGCACTCTTAGAAGCAACTGGAGGAGAGAAGACTCTTCCACTACGAGTGATCTTGCTAGATCCAGCAATATTATCAATGTCAACAGGCATATCAGGTAAAGGCTCCTGCTTGACACCATGGATGTAAACATCAGACCCATAGTGCCAAGGCACAGCTTTGTCAGATGTATAAGGAATAGGACCAGGAGTGGTAATGATCAGAGGAGCTACTCTGGCTTCAGCAACAACTTTCACAGGACCTTCAGCAGTAATCTTGATTGGGCCCTGATGAGTGATTTTAATGGGACCCTTTGAAGTGATTCTTAGTGGTACTTTGTCGACCATGTCAACCTCTTCAAACTTCTTACCCTGAGTCAAATGATCCACCATACTTTCTACAGATGCTGGTCTTCTTTCAAACACTATAGTATATTTATCCATGAGACGTTGAATCCCATCTCTCAAAATGAAGCAACTATCCGGCTTATAGGTACAATATAGACAATCTTCATGACAACCTGGAAAGATCCCAGCTTGTACTAACCTCTTTTTGATAACAGACAATGGTGTGCTCAACTCCATAACTGAATAGACATGCAGATCTTCATCAATATCTTCATCAATGGCGTTGACAGTCTTCTCATGATTTGGCATTGGAGCTGTAATCACATTCGGAGTACCTGGTGGATCAAACTCAATTTCTCCAGCATCAATCATATCCTGAATTTTGTTCTTCAAGACCCAGCAGTTATTAGTATCATGTCCTGGACAGTTTGAATGATATGCACATCGTGCATTGGGATTGTACTTGGGAGAGGTAACATTGGGATTCTGAGGAGCCTCCCTCAGGGTAATAAGTTCAGCCTTCAACAAGTGTTGCAATGCCTGAGCCATTGACATGTTGATCTTCGTGAACTGTCTTCTAGCCCTCTGTTGGTTGCCTTGAGGCTGCTCTGTTGTTGCAGGAGTTGGATTTGAAATATGAACTGCACTAACAGACTGATGCCTTCTGTTACGATTAGGCTGACCATACACAGCATTAGATTCTTTCTTCCCAGTGGGAGGCTTCTTTGCAGCACCTGATGAAGAAGTGCCCACTTGGATCTTACCACTCTTGATACCATTCTCTACTCGCTCTCCTGTCATGATCAACTCAGTGAAGCCAGATGATGAGCTTCCAATGAGATGACTGTAAAACGGACCATTCAGCGTACACATGAACATATCAACCAACTCCCTATCAGTCAAAGGAGGTTGAACTCTTCCAGCTAAGTCTCTCCACTTCTGAGCATACTCCTTAAAGCTTTCTTTGGCACCCATAGACATGCTCTGAAGCTGCATGCGAGTGGGGGCTAAGTCAGCATTGTATTGATACTGCTTGTAGAAAGCTTCAGCAAGGTCATTCCAATCTCTGATGTTGACACTCTCCAACTGATAATACCACTCTAGCTGAGCTCCAGATAAACTCTCTTGAAAGAAATGGATCCACAACTTTTTATCAGCAGTGTGGGGTTGCATTCTTCAGACATAAGACCTCAGATGCAATTTGGGACAAGAGACCCCATCATAGACAACAAATGTAGGAACTTTGAACCCAATGGGTATGACCACCCCAGATATCAAGCTCAAATCCTCAAAATCCAGCCCAGATGATTTCTGTAATTCCATAGCATCCATTCTATCCACCAGCATCTTGAATTTGTCTTCGTTAGGCTCATGGTAATAATTAGCCTCAGAATCAGAGTCCCCCATAGTGTTGTGGAGACTGCCTCTCTCTTTCTCAGATTCCTCAGATTCATAGTCTTCAACCTCTTCCTTGGTCTTGACAGGACCTTTGAACCTTCTTCCCATGTTGAGCAACCCAGCAGACCTTCTAGTCTTCTTTGTCTTCTTGGCCAGCAGTGCCTTCAAATCATCTTGCCCCTTGGATAGGTTCAAGATCAGCTCTTGGAACTGTGCATTCTGTGCCTGAAGATCCTTAACTGATTGTTCAAGAGCCATTGCTGAAATAAACAGCGAGAAGATGAGAAACCTGTGCACAATTATAAACCTGTGATGCAATGATATGGGAATGCATATGCAATGTTTTCAAGGACCGCAGGATTTAAATTTGCTTAAACAAACAAGAAAGTAACTTTTTATTAGTAATAACTTGTTTTGCCTTTTAGGCTTACAAAAAATGAAAACGAAATAAGTACAAAAGATGGGGTTTTAAGTCTCCCATGGACGTTTCCTCTTTGTGTTGAGGTATGAGTTGAGGTTTCGTTCCTCATGAAATAGCTTTGTTAGCTCTAGGATCCTTGCTTGGCTTGCTTTGTAATGAGCCTCGAAAGTATCCCTTTGCTCTTTCAGTTGGATCCATGATCTCTGCAAGTCTTCCATATCAGTAGGCATGTCTGGGTGAAGGATGGTATAAGCTGTGTCTCCTTCAGCAACAGGTTCCATGGTAACTGGTAGGATGGCAGGATATGGCATCATGAGTGTCTGAGCACGAAATCGTACCCATCTGAGATAAGCCTCCATAGGGATGGTGTACTTAGGCTCCAGTGTCTTGCTGTCAATCCTGTTTACCTTTCCCCAAGCTCGTATGAATCTCTGACGGTAACCCTGAAGATCGTTGTCGTAGTCAAACACAACGCCCTGAATCAACATGTCATGTGGACCATCGCTCCGGGCGTAACCAAACTGTCGTAAAGCTAGAGATGGGTTGTAGGTGATGCCTCCCCTTATGCCTAGAAGTGGCACATTAGGAAACTCCCCACAACGGTCAATGATGGTGACATTCTCCATAGATCTGGAGCACCAATGGATGTCTGAGTGAGAAAGTGACATGATCCTCTTGGACCATCTGAACCCTTGCTCATTCTTCATTACTGAGCGAGGAAGGTGAGAAATAAACCACCTAGAAAGTAAAGGTATGCAGCACATCAAAGTTCCTCTTGCCCTTGTAGTATGGGTGTGAAGAGAATGTAGGATGTCTCCAAGTAAGGTAGGCACTGGATTGTGACTCAGGAAAATGTTGATTGCATGAACATCTATGAACTGATCTGGATTGGGGAACAACACTAAGCCATATATCAGCAAGGCTAAGATCTCCTCGAAAGCATCATAGCTCATGGCCTTCAAGAACATTTGAGCTTTATCCATTAATACCTTGGCAAGAATACCCTTGACTCCGCTTCTCGTCTCTAGAACAATGTCAGACTTCTTCAGATGTAGAGCTGCAGCAATAACTTCAGGTTTAAGCTCCTTCTCCAAACCTGTGAATGGTTTCTGATCAAGAACAGGGATACCCAGAAGTTTAGAGAACTCCTCCATGGTTGGAACTAACTGATAATCAGGAGATGTAAAGCAATGGTGCTTAGGGTCAAAGAACTGAAACAGCACACTCATCATGTCTTCACTGAACCCTGAAGTGACTAGATCCAATAGGTGACCATGTCTCTGGACGAACTGGGAATGATCAGACACTTGGGAAACCAACTCTTTGAGCTTGGGAGGTATCCCTACAAAGTTGATCCTGATGGTGTTTCTACGAGCAGAAGCCATGACCTGCAACAAAGAACAAAAATAAATCCCTTGGTCCTTGAAATGGTTAGGGAAAATGATATGCTCATGATGCATGATGATGTCATGATGTTATGTTCAATCACAAACATGTGGCACACACAAACAAGTCACACAATTGCCCTAGGTTTAAAGGCTTGCATGAGGTTTAAAGGTAAGTACCCTCCCCTGAAGTTAGATGGTTCATCCTGTCCTACAAAAGTAACCGGGTTCTAAGGGATCTCAATATCATTGATCCTTCACAAGGGTGGTTGATCAGAAGGCAACTTACTTGCCAACCAAAACCCTCCAAGTTTAAGATCTCAATGAGCGTAGTATCGAGTGTCAACCAACTTCAGTCTGCACCAAAGCCGGTTACCTCACTACTTTCTAAAGGCCAAGATGAGTTAACTAGGGTTCTAAAAGTCAGTTAGTGCATTGACAACATAAGGCAGCCTCAATATTATCCTCAACTTGACTTAAGGAATATAAGCACCAACCAAGAAGTCGCACTAACTATGGCCACCAGATCAACCGTATCGATATACGTCGTACAGTTTCCTTGGTCTATTGCCATTCACCTAAGGTACACTAGATCCGGGTTAGGACCTTTCACACATAAGAGCACCCCAACAATATAATAATAAAGCAAACAAGGCAAACAATTTAAAGTGATCTTAATTCCTAAGGGTACCCCTCTTAAATAGGTCCCCAGCAGAGTCGCCAGTTCTGTAACACGGTGGGAGAACTGACTTTAAACAATGTTGCGGATAGCAAGAGTCGCCACCGACTTTTATTTTATCCATAAGGAAAGGTTATAAAAGAACAGGAAAGACCTTAGAGAATATTTTGGGTCCGGGGGGTAGGTTATGAAAAGGGAAGGTGTTAGCACCCTTTTCATCCATGGTTATCCATGGGCTCTTAGGTACTTAAGCTCACTTTTGAATTGTTTTGAAAGTGTAGTGTGTGAATAGCAAAAAATTTCAGAATAGTTTAATAATAATCCGTGTATGGATGTGAAAAAAACTTGTTTGAAAATTTTGTTGGAAATTTGTTTAAGTGTGAAAAAGTTTTGAAGTGAGCAAGTATCTAGGAGTAGCCTACCCTAATGTTTTAAGGTCTTTCTTATTCTTTATCCTTTCCTTAGTAAGACTATCCCTACTAAAATGGAGGAGGTAGTCCTTACTTTGGATGTTAAGGGACATGTGAGGGACAATTGGATTTTTGAAGGCCATTGTGGGGTGTAATAAGCAAACTGGAGGGACTATCATCATTTTTCGAAAGGGACTCGATTCGTAAAGGCAACCATAAGGGACTTTGATGATTTTCTTTTTGAGGGACTTGCTTTATACACCCCACTTAACCAATATTCATAGGCAACTTGAGGGATATCCTTAGGAAGTGAGACGGCGATTAAAATCGACTTACGTGTGTGAAATGTTTAATTTAATTATCTTATATTAAAATGATCTAATTTATTTTTTTAAATATCATACATATTAGCACTCCCTAATTACTAACCATAATGATAATAATAATTAAATAATTACAATTTACATCCAAGAGGCAATTACAAAATTATAATAAATAAAATAAATAGTAAAATATAATCAAAATAAATATAATAAAAAAAAATAACAAATAAGTAAATAAAATATTGGGGTTAGTAAATAATAAGAAAAATTAAATAAGGTTAGTAGAAATATAAAGTTAGTGAAAATAATTAGTTGAAACAATAATAATTAGAAAAATAGACAAAGTTAGAAAAAATAATAAGATAGAAATTTCAAAATAATAATAAGCAACAAAATATGATTAGCAATAATAATTAATTAATAACGTGATTAAACATAAAATTTGATTTTTATTTAGAAACATAAATGATTAAATAATTACTATAATATAAAGTTCTAAATACAACATAATTATAAATTTCTTAATCATTTACAAAATTTAATTATCTCTAATTATATATTAACAATTATTAAGAAAAATATTTACACATTATGATGAAAATAAATTTTAAATAATCAATAATCACATTCACAAAATTTTACATTAAGTATTTATAAGGTTTAATTTTATTTACAAAAATTTACAAGAATTATAATAAATATATACATAGAATTATATAGAAAATTAAAATTAGGTTTTATTTTTTTTAGAAAATAATTTTTAGGGCTTGTAAGAATTAGGGTTTATATATATACAAAAATTTATTTTTAATAATCACATAACATAATTTTAATTAATATAAACTATACAAATAAAATTTTAAATAAAAAAAAAACAAGAGTTTTATATTTTTTAAAAAAAAATTTAATGCGTTTATAAAAAATAGTTTTTATTTATTAAAAAAAATGTTTTGAGTTTTATATAAAAAAAAAGGTTTTTATTATTACTTTTTAGGAAAACAATTTCCTAATTAATTTTTAAAAAAAACTTAATAAACTTAATTAACTAATTATAAAAGAAAACAAAACATAAAAAAAAAGGGGTTGGGCCGGTTATCACATCCGGACCCAACCCGGTCATGTTAATGGCAGCAAAGTGCTTGTTAGGGTTTCATAACCCTGAAACCTCTTCCGCGGCGCCGTTTCAGCTTTATCCTTCATCTCTCTCGGCCGTGTCTCATTCACGATATCACTCGGCTTCTGTTATATCACCTTCTCCACTCACTAAAAAAAATAGAAAAATGGTTAACAGGATGATAATGGAACGAAACGCTTACGGTGGGTTCAATCGGAGGCAATGATGATAAACTGAGCCTCGACGGATGGGATTTGCTCGTCGTGGCTTTAAATGGCGCCGGTGAATCCTCTCCCTTTCGCGACCACTAGGGTTTGCTCGCGATGGTGGTTTCGCCGTCGTTCTGTCTCTAGGGTTCTCGCGATTTTCGTTAGGGTTTTGCTTGCAGTTGTTGCTCGTCGTTTTTTCTAGGGTTTCAACGAGGTGATATCGTTCCCTTTTTATATTCTTCTGATTTCGTTGCTATTCGTGGGCTTTTTGGATTTACGTTTCACTTTGGGCATTGATTTTTTCAGAAACCCTATTTTTAGATTTGATTGAGGTTTGATACGATTTCTTTCCTTTTCTGGTACTGATTGGATTGGATTTTTTGAACCTTCTTAACACAATCTGAATTTATTTTGATCTTCTTTGAACAAACCAGATTCGTTTTTATTTGTGGATATCCAGTTTCTTCGTTTCCTCGATTGGATTGAATTGGATTTCTCTGGATTCACGTTGGTTTTTCTGATGCAGGTCTTTCAGTATGGCTTTGATGTTCATGACAACTTTGTTGTCCACATGATTACGAACTCGGTTTCAATTATCCCTTGGCTGAGATGTGACCGTGAACTGGGCCATGATGTTGATGAACTGAGCCTTGAGCTCCTGTGCCTCGATTTTCCTACGCGACCCTGGGATTACTGTGACTGATATGAGCTGGTTCTGCTGTTTGAACTTGTTCTCCTCTTTTCCAGATTGAACTGTTTTTATTGCTTTCTTCTGGTATGATCTTGCGCATTCACTTGCTCCTTTTGGTATAATGTGTGATTTGGTGATTTCATTTTTGATGCCCTGTTTGGTTATTGGAACGTTCCTTGTTGATTCTTTGTAAACATTAATGTTGACCCTGATCTTCTAGTGTGGCTTGTTCTTTTTCTTATGGGGCTGATCTTGTTCCTGTTCTTATGGTCCGTTATGAGTTTTGGGGACTGCTGTTTCGAATCGTTTTCTGATATGGTTTCAAGTTCAATTTACTCTTCCAGTTTTAAGTTCACTGACCATCTTTTCTTCTTTTTGAATTGGTACTGATGCTTTGGTCGAGTTAAATGCCGCCGAGGATGGTATACGGCGATGATGATGATGTTCTGAGCCTGACGAGGGAACCTATGATACTACTGTTGCCTTCGATAACTTCTGCTGGGTTCCTTGCTTGTGTGAATTTGGTTTCTGAACAGGGTTTCTGGGCTTGTTGCGGATGTGTTATCCAAACCTGATACGCCTTGACTCTTCTCTGAATTTTACCATGATGCTGGGACTGAATTGATGGAACATGAGCTTATGCCATTAATCTTTTTGAGTTGCCCGTGAGTCTGGGCTATGATGTATGAACTGAGCCCAGACTTTCCCATGTGCCTTGCGCATTCGGTCGCAGGTATGACTTATCTTTACTCTGTCTGGTTGTGAAAACAGTCCTCTTGATTGTTGATTTTTTCGGTGTTAACGTGGACTCAGATTGGTTCCTTGATATGGTATATTCTTACATTCACGTTTTTTGTGACTTGCGAACTGACTACCTTTTGAGGTGTTTTGGGCTGTGATATCAAACTGAAACTTGACCTTAATTCTGATTCTTCTGAACCTTTGGATACAGTGTTTGATGCAATTTGATGCAGCTTGTTTTGTGTTTCATTTTGCTGTTCTGTTTGAACTTGGTGTTCATGAACTCACTTATGTGGTTCAGACTTGATGCAGTTGTGCACTTTTAGTTTGAATTTCCAATTACCAGTGGCTGCAGCTTATGAACTGTTATCAATTTTGTACTGATGCTGTTGTGGAATTTCAGGTGTTGGAAACTTTCGAAAACAAAAGTGATTCAGACCTACCGACATCCGGGTCTGAGTCCAATTTACCTTTGTATCAGTTTGGAAATCCAATTGCGGCAAAAGCGAATCAGTCCCTGCTTCTTTTATCACTTCTATCTCTCGGATGTTCCGTATGATAAGAAAGAATGTTACTTGATCTGACGCCAACGGCGCGGATTGGTAACGGGGGCAGGACGCAGCTTCGGTTGTGCCACTCCCGGCACTCGATGATGACATTGTTCTGAGAGTGTCGAAAAAAATTCTAACATTTTCTGTACTGTCTGTTCTCTTTTGATGTGCAGGTTAGCTGAGGATTCATGGAGAAGTTCAAATACGAACATGAAGACCTTTAGATACTTTTAGGATTTAGGATAGATGCTTTAATGTAATCCCTTAGGATTTGAGAATTTTAAGGTACTTCCTTGTAACAGTACTTTGCATGAAGCAACATCCCCATTCTTGTATGATAGCATTATTTATGAAATAAAATTCTCGAAGTTTTGAATTTATTTATATTCTATTCTTAGTTAAAAAATATAAACAAATGTGAATAAATCCACAAGTATTTAATTCATTAACATAGGCACAAAACATAAATATTTCCAAGTGGTATTTGTGATCCTAATCTCATCATCCGATTAAAATGTTAACCAATTGTTTCATAACCAAACTCATATGGGCACCATGGTCACAACATTTTCAGCATCAACAGCAAAACTAATCGTAATTAAACTCCACTGACCAAATGCCAAATCTCAATATGATCAGAACTGGTGATTGATAAATGCCTCAAAACCATAACGCATCAAATGCCTCAGAATTTTAATAACAGCCCATCTTCAAGGAATTGGTAGAATTTGTGTAAAATGACCAAAATACCCCTGGGACCAAATCTCTCTTTGATGTTGGCAAAAAATCATGAAGTTTGACTTTGGTTTGACCACAGTTGACCTCAGTTTGACTTTTTAACTGCGTTGACTGCTTTTGACTTATCTGATCATCTGACTGAGCATACTTTTGAGAAAAGTCTTGAAACTTGACATGGGGGTTCTTATACACATATAAGATGTTATGAAGCTCACTTGAAGTCTTGGAAGTCCATTTAGCCTGATTAAAGTCAAAACCCTAGTTTTGGATGCACTGCTTAGGAGGTGCATTGTCTGAGGGAATTGTCAACTCTTCTGACCAATTGTGAACTTTGTGAACCTTGGGAATCTTCATAAGATATCTTGTGATACTCATGGGAGGTATTGTGAAGCTTGTGAACCTTGTGAACATCATGAAGTGGCTTTGTAGACCTCATGACCCTTAGGAAAGCTTTGTAAACATTGTGAATCTTGTGAACCTTGTGAACCTTCTTAGAACACAAAGTCTTGTATTGTGAGGGCAAATTTTGGGGTGCAACATATAGTAACGAATATTCAACGAAAATTATATTAAAGTGAATGCAAGATCTAAGCTAGTAATAAAAAATAGTAAGAGCTAAGGATCATGGGTTGCCTCTCACGGAGCGCTATGTTTAATGTCGGAAGCTCGACATTAAAACATCTAAAGATATCATTCGTCTGGAGGAGCCGGAAGCTCTCCCAATTTATAACTAGTGTCGAACTCCTTATTCTCTACTGAGTGGTAATGCTTGAGTCTTTTTCCATTCACAATGAATGTTTCATTCGACTTTCCTCCAATTTCTACTGCCCCACATTTTAGAACTCTAACAATTTCGAAAGGACCAGACCATCTGGAACGTAACTTTCTTGGAAAAAGCTTAAGTTGAGAATTAAAAAGAAGAACTATGTCTCCTTCATTGAATTCTATCCTTGCTATACTTTTATCATGTCACTTTTTGGTTCTTTCTTTATAGATGCGGGCATTTTCATAAGCGTCAAGTCGTAGTTCCTCTAGTTTATGGATATCCAAAATTATCTTCTCACCTTCTGCTATGTAGTTTATGTTTAGGGTCTTTATGGCCCAATAAGCCTTATTCGAAATAAAGTGGGATCCTCCGTCACTTATAACAACTCTCGGAACTCCAAATCTAGGAAAAATGATATTCTTGAAAAGCTTTATAACTACCCGAGCATCGTTGGTAGGATAAGCAATATGTCGCATTGCGAAAAACAACTGGCAGAAAAACAGAGTCGTCACAACCAAATCCTGGATTCGGGAGTCGGTTTCGCAAGAGGAAGGTATTAGCACCCCTCGCGTCCATTGTACTCAACGGGATCCACTCTTGTTGTTCTAATCACAAGGTGTGTTAATCTAAAGCTTACTGCTAAACAGAGACTAAATAAAAGGTGACTTGATAGGACATCGTTGTCCTATGCCTACATATTCCCTCGTGTAATGGGAAAGTCAGAGTCAACGTAGTTTAGTAGACTACGAGAGAATGGGGGAATTGTGCTCGCCAAGACTTCGTTGTCTTGTTCCTACGTATCCTCATTCGGACGAAAAAGAGGAAGTCAGAGCATTCGTAGTTCGACCTATTAGAACATAGATTGGTTCTTAATATATCTCTATGTTTTGATGATAACATTAATGAAATTTTGTATGAAGTAAATATATACTCTAATCGTATTCAAGTGTTTTAGTTTCAGATATTAAAATTAATATTCCTCTAGAAGCAAAAACTCCTCTGAAAGTTAAGAATCAGAAGACTCTGAACGTTGCCTGAAAGAGACTCCGAGCGAAGTTGCAGAAGACTCTGAAATGCACGCTGAAGAAAACTCTGAAGCGCTTGCTGAAGAAGACTCTGAAGCAGAAAACTCTGAAGCACTTGCTGAAGAAAACTCTGAAGTAGAAAACTCTGGAGTGCTACCTACAGAAGACACTGAGCATAGAGTATAAAGACTCAGAATATTCAGAAGACTTTGAGAACATAACGCTCCAAGTACAGAGGCTCTGAATCAAGTCAACTCTGATCATTCATGCTAAGCGCTTTGCTGCAAGACTCTGAAAGAGTGACTCTGATTAAGAAGAACAAGGAACAACATCAGAGGATCTGATGCAAGAATAATTTTCATATATGTTCAACTAAAAAGGAAGTGTTCAAGAAAGAGACATTGCTAAACCCAAGATCTACCAACGGTACTATTTCTCATTCGTGCATGACACAGGATTTCAGGCAAAAAGGGAATGTCAAATCAAGACGAAAAGTATTTGTCTTTCATGTCTACATCCTACAGTACTTTCTTCTACACATTATTGAGAAAGTGTAGTATATAAAGAAGTTTTCATCAACACTTCAACGATAATGTTTCACAACAATTTTGCTACAACATTTTGAAAGAAAGAATTCAAAGAAGCAATCAAAGAAAACATTCAAACAACTTTCTACATAAAACACTAAGTTTTATTCGTTCTTCATTTGTGTAAAATCACAGTTGTGATATAGCTTTTTAGAAGAAACTCTTAAACACACATTGTATTTTACTTATTTGTAAAAGGTTCCTTAAGAGACCAAGTTGTGGTCAGATTTCTTGAGAAGACTAAGACTGTTTGTCTTAGTGGTTAACACTGTAATCAGTTTGATTTAGTGGATTAAGTACTTGTTGAGAAAGGAAAATCACCTTGGTAGGGTGAACTGGATTAGTTTGAGTTTAAACGAACCAGGATAAAAATACCTTATTATTTTTACTATTGTCATAGTTGTTATTTGAAACCCTTATTCAACCCCCCCCCCCTTCTAAGTGTTTTTCCTACCTTCAGTTGGTATCAGAGCTCCGGCTCTATAGTGCTATCACTTAACAGTGAAAGAGAAAGATCCAATTGGGAAAAACTCTTGAGTTATTATTCTTGATTTATCATGGCTGAAACTTTAACTTCATACAACAACAAATATGATGATAGAGATAGAATCAGCACCAAACCTCCCATGTTTGATGGAGAGAAATTTGACTATTGGAAAGATAGAATAGAAAGTTTCTTTCTAGGATATGATGCTGATCTATTGGATTTGGTCACTGATGGTTACATTCACCCCACTGATGGTGAGGGCAAAAAGGTTAACAGAAAGTCAGTGACTGACCAACAGAAAAAGGATTTCAGAAATCATCATAAAGCTAGAACCATTCTGTTAAATGCTATATCTCATACTGAGTATGAGAAAATTACAAATAGAGAAATAGCATTTGACATGTTTGAGTCATTAAAGATGACACATGAAGGAAACTCACAAGTAAAGGAGACAAAGGCCTTGGCGCTCATCCAGAAGTACAAAGCTTTCAAAATGGAGGAGTCTGAATCTGTGGAAACTATGTTCTCAAGATTCCAGATCCTAACTGCTGGTTTGAAGATCCTGGATAAAGGTTACTCCACTTCTGACCATGTCAAGAAAATAATCAGAAGCTTACCATCAAGGTGGAAACCAATGGTTACAGCGCTAAAGCTGTCCAAGGATCTGAATAAGATCACTCTGGAGGAACTTATCAGTTCCTTAAGAAGACACGAGATTGAGCTTGAAGAAGATGAGCCTCAGAAGAAAGGTAAGCCTGTTGCGTTAAAATCTAACTAATTTGCTAAAGCTTTGCATGTAATTGAAGAAAGCTCTGAAGAATCTTCCTCAAAAGAAGATGAAATATCTTTGCTGTCCAGAAGGATAATTCAACTCTAGAAGCATAAATAAAAGAAGCTCAGAAACTTCAAGAGATCTGATCAACATGGAGAATCTTCTGAACATAAAAGATCTGGAAAGAAAAAAGTTGTATGCTATGAGTGCAAGGAGCCAAGTCATTTTAAAAATGAATGTCCTAAACTTCAGAAGGACAAGCCCAGAAAGAAGTTTGAAAGGAAGAAGAAAGTTATAATGGCCACGTGGGATGATTCAGATGCTTCTGAATCCTCATCAGAGTCAGAAGAAGAATGTGCAAATATGGCACTGATGGCTGACATGGAGGACCACGAAGAAATAGTTGAATCTAGATCAAAATCAAATTCAGAAGAGGTATTTTCTGAACTTACCAGAGCTGAACTTGTTGAAAGTTTATCTGAAATGCTTGAAAACTACAGTAGGATCAAACTCAAATACAAGAAGCTTCAGAGCTATCTTGCATCTGAGAATGATCAGCTGAGATCAGAAGTTGCTAAGCTAAAAGAAAATAATCTTAAAATAAAACTGATTTAGAAAAAGCTCAACAAATGTCTGACTCAGATACTAGGTCATGCTCTAAAACATTTTAGAAGAGTATGATTATAGTTTTCATAGGTTTCTGTCCAGAGGCCTAGATAGGAGCAAAATGGCTTCCATGATCTATGGCATAAGTAGAAACAATAGAAAAGGAATTGGATATGAATCACCCTCTGGGAAGGATTTAAATCCAAAACCTGTTGATAAACTGATCATCAAGTATTCTCCTCTGTACACCCATTTTAAATATGGTCACCTGAATGATATAAATCACACACGTACATATCAGAACACTAAAGCTTTTGTTAAACCCAAATTTCGTCAGAACAAAGAGGCTTTTAAGGGAAAGAAATTCAAACAGAATTTCAAACCTACTAACCCCAGAGGACCCAAGAAAATATGGGTACCTAAAGATAAAATAATCTTTGTTGCAGATGTCCTTAGCAGCAAAGTTGAGACACCAATCATGGTACCTGGACTCTGGCTACTCACGACATATGACGGGAAGAAATTCTATGTTCCAAAGCCTGGAACTTAGATCTGGAGGTGATGTGAAGTATGGAGGGAACCAGAAGGGCAAAATCATTGGCTCTGGAACTATTGGTAATGGTAACCTCCCTTCCATATCTAATGTTTTACTTGTTGAAGGATTAACACATAATCTATTGTCCATAAGTCAATTAAATGACAATAGTTATGATATAATCTTCAATCAAAAATGTTGTAAAGATGTAAGTCAAAAAGATGGTTCAATCCTCTTTAATGGAAAAAGGAAGAACAACATTTACAAAATTAATCTTTCAGAACTAAAAGTTCAAAATGTAAAATGCCTTATGTCTGTTAACGATGAGCAATGGGTCTGGCATAAAAGATTGGGTCATATTAGTATGAGACGCATATCTCAGATTAATAAGCTCAATCTGGTTAGAGGACTTCCTCAGTTGAAGTTCAACTCAGATGCTTTTTGTGAAGCATGTCAGAAAGGAAAATTTTCAAAATCTTCTTTCAAAGCTAAAAATGTTGTTTCTACCTCTAGACCATTAGAGCTACTTCATATTGATCTGTTTGGACCAGTGAAAACTGCATCCATCAGAGGCAAGAAGTATGGATTAGTCATAGTTAATGACTACAGCAGATGGACATGGGTAAAATTCCTAAAACACAAGGATGAGTCACATTCTGTATTCTTTGACTTCTACAAACAAGTCCAAAACGAAAAAGAATTTAAAATTGTTAAAGTTCGAAGTGATCATGGTGGAGAATTTGAAAATAAATATTTTGAAAAATATTTTAAAGAAAATGGCATTGCACGTGATTTTTCTTGTCCTAGAACTCCTCAACAGAATGGAGTTGTGGGAAGGAAAAATAGAACATTGCAAGAAATGGCTAAAACAATGATCAACGAGACAAACATGGCAAAACATTTTTGGGCAGAGGCAGCCAATACAGCATGTTATATTCCGAACAGAGTGTCTGTAAGACCTCTTCTGGAGAAGACTCCTTATGAATTGTGGAGGAATAGAAAGCCAAACATTTCTTATTTCCATCCTTTTGGATGTGTTTGTTTTATATTTTGAATACTAAAGATAATCTGAACAAGTTTGATTCTAAAGCACAGAAGCGTTTCATGCTTGGATATTCTGAATGCTCTAAAGGCTACAGAGTATACAATACTGAGACACAGATTGTATAGGAATCAATTCATGCTAGATTTGATGATAAGCTTGGCAATCAAAAGCCAAAGCAGCTTGAAATTTCTGCAGATAGAGAAGTGCTTCTCACAGACTCTGAAGATTCAGAGGCAGACAAAGCTTAAGTAAAAGCACCAGAAGCAACGTCAGATACTACTCCTTTGACTGCTCAGATGGACAACTTGACCATTTCTGTAGAACCAACTGTTAAAGGATCATCCAGAATCAAAACCTCTCATCTAGAGGAAATGATAATTGGAAAGAAGGATGACCCTATTAGAACAAGATCCTTTCTCAGATCATCTAGAACATCATTATTTGGTTTGATATCAATCATTGAACCTACCTCTATGGATGAAGCTCTGAAATATAATGATTGGATACTTGCTATGCAAGAGGAGCTTAACCAATTTACAAGGAATGATGTTTGGGATCTAGTTCCAAGATCAAAAGGATTTAATATCATTGGAACTAAGTGGGTTTACAGAAATAAGCTGAATGAGCAAGGAGAAGTTGTCAGAAACAAAGCAAGACTGGTTGCTCAAGGCTACAGTCAGCAAGAAGGAATTGATTACACAGAGACATATGCTCCTGTGGCAAGGTTAGAATCTATTCGTTTATTAATTTCTTTTGCTTCACAGAATAACATCACTCTGTATCAGATGGATGTTAAAAGTGCTTTCTTAAATGGTTTAATTGAAGAAGAAGTTTATGTTCATCAACCTCCTGGTTTTGAAAATGAAAAATTTCCATAACATGTTTTCAAATTAAAGAAATCACTCTATGGTCTAAAACAAGCTCCCAGAGCTTGGTATGAGAGGCTGAGTAATTTTCTTCTGGAAAACAATTTTATTAGAGGAAAGATGGATACAACTCTATTTCATAAATCAATTAAGAAAGACATTTTAATCTGTCAGATTTATGTATATGATATTATTTTTGGTACAACAAATATTACGCTTGGAAAGGAGTTTGCTCAATCTATGCAGGCAGAATTTGAAATGAGCATGATGGGAGAACTCAGATTCTTTCTGGGAATTCAAGTCAATCAGACTCCAGAAGGCACTTACATACATCAGACAAAGTATGTGAAGAAGCTTCTGAAGAAATTCATCATGACAGAAAGTAAGTTGGCTAAAACTCCAATGCATCCAACAAGTACTCTTGGAAAAGAAGAGGTAAGGAAGAAGGTAGATTAAAAGCTCTGCAGAGGTATGATTGGATCTCTTATGTATTTGACTACTTCTAGACCTGATATTCTTTTCAGTGTTTGTCTGTTTGCTAAATTCCAATCAGATCCTAGGGAATCTCACTTAACAGCTATTAAGAGGATTCTAAGGTATCTAAAAGATACTACTAACGTGGGTTTGTGTTACAGAAGATCTGATGAATACAAACTAGTAGGATTCTGTGATGCTGATTATGCTGGAGACAGAGTAGAACATAAAAGTACTTCTGGAAGCTATCAGTTTCTGGGAAGTCATCTGATCTCATGGTTCAGCAAGAAGCAACCCACAATAGCACTTTCAACAACAGTAGCAGAATATATTGTTGCTGGTGGTTGTAGTACACAAATGATCTAGATGAAGAGTCAACTAGAAGATTATCAGATATATGAGAGTAACATTTCTATCTTCTGTGATAATACTTTTGTTATTTGCCTTTCTAAGAATCCCATTTTACATTCTAAGGGAAAGCATATAGAAATTTAGCATCATTTCACCAGAGACTGTGTTCAGAAGCGAATTATAAGTTTAAACTTTGTTGATACATACCATCAATGGGCTGACATTTTTACAAAACTCCTTGCTGAAGATAGGTTTAAATTTATTCTGAAGAATATTAGTATGGATTTTTGTCCAGAATAACACTATCATTCAGAAGCAAATTTACTCAGATGAAAATTGATTAATGTCTATACTCTGGAGTATTTTCTTCTGTATTTCATTTGTTACATTATTTCTTTTGAAACTCTGAACTAACAACCTTCAGAGGATCTGAGCGCTGCTAATGTTTCATTTCCTTAAGAAGTTCCAGAGACACCCAAACAGTAAACACGTGTCACACAGAATCTGAAAAGGTGAAGTGTAAACAATGAGACGCCATTTAGAGGTACTGTTTGAACAATTAATTTTCTCGCTTTCCTCCTCACGCTTTTCAGAATCATTAAATGCCTTTTAATCATTATTATTTTTGATGTGATTTAATGTTTTAATTAATTGTGAGTAAATGTTAAACGTGTGTTTGTGTGCCCTAATTTGTTTCCCCTATATATTCCACAACATAACACTCTTCACACTTTTCACTTTCGTTCACAACCGTTTATGCATTTCTGTCTTCTTCATTGTCTTCATCTCTACAAACCAAAATCTTCAAGAAGATCAAGTTATCTCTCTAGTTCTTCAATGGCAACCTCATCATCATCTACTCAAAAGCTTGCATCTATAATGGTTGGATCTACTTCTGAAATGGGTAACGTCACCTACAAAGAACCTGAAAGAACCCTTCTCACTCTTGTTGAAGATTTGGAAGTTCTTTGCGAATTCATGGTTGATTTTGAATGCATTGCAAAGAATGGGTTTGATTTGTGACCGATTGTTTCTGTACAAGGATGGACCAAGTACTTTGACAGACTGTTTGGTCCAGTTTTCCCTCTTTTGGTGAAAGAATTCTGGATTCATGCAAAGTTATACCCAAAGTTCATTGTTTCGTATGTGCTGGGTAAAGAGATAATCATAACTGAAGATTTGATTCGCAAATTAATTGGTTATGAAGAATTAGATGGTGTTCATAATCTCTCTGCTGGACGTACTGACATGGATGATGTCTACAGAGAAGTGTTTACATCTGGGCTGGCCTCAAGCAAAATAAAAGATCTGAAAGTGCACTACAAGATCAGGGCGAAGATCTTTCTGGGATGTATTCATCATAGGAAATCAACTAACTCTCCAGATTACATCAACGCTGAACAACTTTACTTTCTGTACTGCTTGGGAAATAACATCAAGGTGGATCTGCCACACTTGTTATTTGCTCATTTGTAGAGCCATGTAACACAGTACAGAGAGGAAATCAGAACAAAGCATCAGAAGATCAGAAACTGGATCCCAATGGGCAGATTAATTTCTGATATTCTGACAGAGAATGGTTTAGTTGCTCATCTGACAGAGGCAGGTCAGACAGAAGAATTGGTTCTAATTCTGGGAAAGCCTCTAAATGGGAAAAGTCTGCTGAGGATGAGACTTGTAGAGGAACTTCAATCAGAGTCAGTCAAGACGGACTCTGTTGTTGTACACAGAAGAAGAATTTCTGTGGAAGATTTTCCTCTCTTCACTGCTAAAGAACCAAGGGAAATTCTTCTAAGCTACATTGCTGAATGCTTAGCAGACGGAACCCCCATGCCACCAGACTTGATAAAAAGAGCAAATGAACTTGGACCAGATTACTTTGCGGAGAAATATAGAAAGAGAAGAAAGGTCTCAGAGGCAGGATCTACAAAGCCTAAGAGGAAAGCTTCTGGACAAGCATCTTCTGTAAAGCCCAAAATCTTAAAGAAGAAAGGTAACCCTTCTGTAAATTTATCTACTATTTTGGAACAAGTAGCAGAACCACCAACATCTGCACCTCCTCCTCCTTATGACCCAATTCCCACTCCCTCTCCTCCTCACACCTCTGAATACATTTCTTCTGAACCTGAACCTCAAAAATCATCTGAACCAAACCCTTCTATAAACCAACCATCTGAACATCATTCATATGAACCACAAAAATATCAACCACTACACTTTGAACCTCAACAACATCAACCTTCTGAACCACAACAACCACAATCATTTGAACACACTACATATGTGCCATCCACACCTTCCTTCAACATCCATCAGCAAACAACCTCTGCCAAAACCCCATCCTCTATTCCACAACTAGATGAACCAAACTATTCAGAACCTCACCCATCTGATCCTGAACCAGAGATTCTTGACATTCAACCTCTGATGACCGTACACCCTATATCATCTGGATCCCTTAGCTCATTTGATTCCTCAGACTCATCTGACTCTGATTCATCAGAAGCTACCTCACCACTTCATAACTCCCCAATCCATTCTTCTAATATCCCTGAAACAACCCAACCAGATATTCCCTCTAAACCTAAGGTTATTAATACCTCATCTGTCCATATTCCTTCTTCACCCTATCCTCCTATAATCATTATTCCTACTTTTTCTATACCATCAACCTCTGCTCCCATTAAAATATCACCTTTAGAAGCCTACCTAAAACCCAAACCTAGGCTAGATGTTGGTGCACTGTTTTCTGGTTTTGAAAAAGAGATGAATATGTGGTTATCTTATGTTAAGAAGGAGTGCCTCACAAGCATAAACCCTGCCGATTCTAAAGCTATCTGGACAAGATTCAAAACTAGATTTAACTCTGTGGCTTCAAATCTTCAAGATATTTGCATTGATGATGCGAAGGTGAGATTTGTTGAAGCTGTTAGACTCACTCTTCTGAGAGTTAGCAGAACTCCAACTCTACTTCTGGAAAATACACCTCCAGAGGTTGTATGTTCTTCTTCTGGAGAAGCTGTTACTCTTCAGATGACTCAGGTTTCTCAGACTGGGAAAGTCATCATTGAAGCTTCCATTTCTGAAGACGTTTCTGCGTCTTCTCAACCTTTTCCTGTGGAAATAGAGAATGAATCTGCAATGGTTATTAACAATGCATATGCTTCTGTGAGTGTTCCAGAATCTTCTAAGTTGAAGACAGAAGAAGTTGAAGATCTGAAGATTAAGGTTGAAAAGCAAGAAGCTGAAAACGCTGAGTTCAGAACATGGATGATTAAACAAGAGAAAACAACAGATGAAATAAAAGACTGGATGGCTTAACAAGAGGAATCAACATCTGAGATCAAGACTTGGATGAAGAAGCAAGAAGAGTCAACCTCTGAGATAATAAATCTTCTGAAGATTTTGGCTTCTCGTTCTTCTTCTTAGTTGTTTTGTTTTGTGCACTTCTGTGTTGTTTTGCTTATCTTGTTTATCTTCTGAATGACTTATCAATGCATCTGTGACTATTTGGTTTTTCCACCTGATTATATGATATGCTTTATGTTTTTCCTCTGTTATCTTTCCATGTCTTTAAAAAAATTTCTTTTTGATATGACAAAAAGCGGGAGAAAATGGAAATTCTGATTGTTCACATAAACAGTTACTAAAATAGAACTCAGACATATTTCAATTTAACTAAGTTTGACTTCAGTATTTCAGATCTCAAATTTTTTCATCAGATAAATTGATTAGAGTAACTCTGAACAAACTCTGAGAGTCTCCAAGTTTTCTCTGACTCTGGAAAGAATACTTGTGATGAAAGGGAAGTAATTATTTTTTCTATCAGTATTCAATTCAGGGGGAGATTCATAATCTCAGGGGGAGAGATATTTTTTAAATGCTCTGAACAAAATTTCCCATAGTTTTTGTCATCATCAAAAAGGGGGAGATTGTTAGAACACATATTGGTTCTTAATATATCTCTATGTTTTGATGATAACATTAATGAAATTTTATATGAAGTAAATGTATACTCTAATCGCATTCAAGTGTTTTTGTTTTAGATATTAAAATTAATATTCCTCTGGAAGCAAAAACTCCTCTGAAAGTTAAGAATCAGAAGACTCTGAACGCTGCATGAAAGAGACTCTGAGCAAAGTTGCAGAAGACTTTGAAGCGCTCACTGAAGAAAACTCTAAAGCGCTTGCTGAAGAAGACTCTGAAGCAGAAAACTCTAAAGCAGAAGACTCTGGAGCGCTACCTATAGAAGACTCTGAGCACAGAGTATAAAGACTCAGAATATTCAGAAGACTCTGAGAACTTACCGTTGTAAGTACAGAGGCTCTGAATCAAGTCAACTCTAATCATTCATGCTAAGCACTTTGCTGCAAGACTCTGAAAGAGTGACTCTGATAAGAAGAACAAGGAACAACATCAGAGGATCTGATGCAAGAATACTTTTCATATATGTTCAATTAAAAAGGAAGTGTTCAAGAAAGAGACGTTGCTAAACCCAAGGTCTACCAACGGTACTATTTCTCATTCGTGCATGACACAGGATTTCAGTCAAAAAGGGAATGTCAAATCAAGAATAAAAGCATTTTTCCTTCCTGTCTGTCGCTACTGCGAAAATCGGCGCCGGCTGAACAGAAGAGTCGCCACCGTGCGTTATTTATCCCACGGGAGGGAAAGGAAACGCTCAGAGTAAACCTCGCAAAGACGGGAAAGGTATGGTCGTCGCAACCAAAACCTGGGTTCGGGAGTCGGTTACGCAAGGGGAAGGTATTAGCACCCCTCACGTCCGTCGTACTCGACGGGATCCACGCTTGTTTTCGGGTATGGATTGTTATTCTATCTAAACTATAGGTCAAGGGTGAAAAAGAAAATAAAATGAAAATAAAAATGACTCGGCAAAGTATCGCACTTTATGCCTACGTATTCCCGTCTGGAACGAGAAATCAGAGTCAACGTAGTTCGCCTACCTACGGGAAAGGAGGGGAAGGTTGCTCGCTAGGATATCGCATCCTATGCCTACGTACTTTCATACAGCATGAAAGATCAGAGCAAACGTAGTTCGGGCCACGTACGATACAAGTCTGTCCTTGATTGATTTTATTCCTTCTGAAAAAGGGTTTCTGATTAACAGTCCGGGCGGACAAAAATGACGTTTTGATGAGTTCACATTCTTTTACGGAAGAAATGTCTTTTATTGTGTTTGAAATCTTTATGTGTTTTTCTGTTTGTTTTGAGAAAGAAAGAGACAGAACTCTAACCTACGGTTGCGAAGGGAAACAAACTAACCTAATGTTATCATGCATGGGTTAAGACCTAGTGTCTGTCATGCTCATCTCTTGCACAGAGAGAAACAGAGATCCTACGGGATAGGCAGAAACAGAAACAATATCAGATATATACAGTAAAACAGTAAAATGCATGGATGCAACAGTACAAGCGAGGCAAGGGAGTCCCACTCAACCTCGAACCTAGAAAACAATAGGCAAAAGTGAACAGACTTCACTTTCAACCCAGCAGGGTAAACAGCAAACAATACAGTCAGGAAAACCAATCAATACATCAGAAATGAAATACAACAGCAAAAGCAGCTCTGACTCAACATCTGACTTCAAGTAATCTCCATTCAGCTACAGGCTTCAACAAGCATCAATCTCCATCTTCATGGCCTTCAGGCAAGGGCTTTGATCATCTATCTTCCATCTGCAATGGCTTTTCTTCATGCTCAAACCTCCAGGATGAGGAATCAGTCACAAGAGTGAAGTGAATGAATGTTAGACAGTTAATTACCTACCAAGGGTGGTTCATCAACTGTTAACATTAAACAGAAAGTTTCCTCTCAAAAGTTCTATCTTTCAAATATATTCACTGATCCTTCCAAAGGAAGGAGGTGGATATTTGAAAGAGACTTTGAATCATAGAGAAAGGATGGATGCAGACAAGGCATTCCATGTTTGAGAAACAAGCTTTCTAATCTAGAGCTCTGCCTAGCTCCTAAACCCTAGTCTCCTCAGCATCTGCTAGCAAGAATCTCCTCTTCAACTCTGGAAGTTGGACTTCAACATCTGAATCTCCCATGGCTTTCATCTCCTCAAGTCTTCAGCTCTCCCATGTCCCCAGACAATCCCAATACCCAAGCAAGCAAGCAATAATCCCCAGAGGGCATACCACACCAGTCAATCAGACATACACAGAGTATTAATAGCAGTAGGGGAATCCTGACTTTTTCTAAGGGGATCTAATAACTTCCCATAGCCCCTATAGTCCCATAACTAAACTAGTCAAACCCTAAGTCCTAAGGGAAAGAATCAAACTTCCTAAGTCATCACCTAAAAACCCTAATTTGTTCATGTTGTTTAAGCCTACATTAAGCACCTAAAATTAATTTCTAAAAAATGGGAACTAAATTGTTTCTACAAGTTCAATATCTCATCTAAGCAACATAAAAAGAATGAACAAAAAAAATGAAAGCATTTAATAGAACAAAAATTACTAAAATCATGCATGAAATGAAACTATTTAAAATGACATTTATTTAGAAAATATGGGAAAAAAATATCAAATAAAAATAAAATGCAATTATTATTATTTTTTTTATAATTTTCTAGACATCCTAATGAAAATGATGTAAAAAGAATGAATTAAAAATGATTTTTTATCTATTTATTATGAATTAATGAAAATCAAAAAAATAGTAAGAGAAATTAAAAATCAAAATGAAAGAAATAAATGGGGGGAGGGTGTGGTTAGCAGGCGCCCTAGTTGTTTTTTAAGATTGGGCTTAATACTGGGGGTGCGAACAGCAAGTTGAATTAAGCCCAGAAAACTTCAGAATTAATGAAAAATAAAAAGGGACGCAGGGGGTGAAAATAGCAGGAGTCTCACGTGTATTTCTGATGGGCTTGGTACTGGGGTGGTGGGATTAGCAAGCACTCTTAGGCCCGCCCGTTTCAATTAATGAAACGGTGCGTTTAGGGCACCTATTCACTCCCTCCAAAATCAGCTTTAAATGAGAGCCACAGGATTGGCTTGGAGGTCAAAGGTCCAACACGAAATGGACAGCCACGATTTCGTCTTCTTCATTAGTTCATGAGAATTAGGGTTTACACTCCATGGAAACTCCATGCACGAATCACTTCCCTCAATCTGTTCTCCTTCCACAATCCATGAAACACCACGATCCAAACATGAAAAACACTCAGAATTCCTCCCTCTATACGTCTATGCCATTAGCTTGCTCTGAAACTCAACAAATCACTCAAACCGATCGAGATAAGTTCTGACTCCATGAAAATACTCTGCAACTCATCCTCAAAATTCTCAACCAAACCTATACTAATCTCTTCTATACTTAATGGTGATCATTCTGCGCTAACAACCTAAGATTATCACACACTCTACTGCAAGTTCTAAGTCCTAACAGTTCTAACAACCTGCTAACAATCATCACCAAACAGCACAAAACTCATCCTGATTGTTCTACTAACAACCTAGATCACATTTAAACTAATAAAACTATGCTAAACTAACTGAATCAAGTTGTGGCAGAGAAAATGCACCTGGTGTGAAAGCTTGTGGATGATGATGAAATTCGTGGATCTGAGGCTTTTGAGGCTTCAATCTTGATCTACAATTGCACTACTTGATTCTGTATGCAACACCTTGAGGAGTCTTGCACTGGATCTTGCTGTCCAATGGAAATTGCAATTTTGATGTTGATGATTATGGTGCTCGAAAATGGATTGATCACACCCTGTTCTTGGTTGAATTCTGATCTATGATGATGAATCAGTATGATGAAATTGATTTTGATGGTGATTGGTGAAGAATTTGAGAAATTGGAGTGAAAATGCAATGAGAAAGAATGGAGAGAATTTGTGAGATTTTGGTGAAAAATGAATCCAACCCTTGCTCAATTCTGATCTCATGAATATATAGGGCTCACATGAACTTTCTAGAACCATCTTGCCACATTCCCTTGCATTCCAAATTGGTTGATCTTGGTTATGTTTCTTCAAATACAAGTAACCATGAATAACTTTGATTTTTTCCACTAAACTCAAAAATGTGCTTGAACCATTGTCCTTGAAATGTCTTTTGGACCCAAAATCATATATTGGAAGTCTCCATTTGGACTTATAAATCTCTCCAACCATTTTTCACTTTGACTTTATTCAAGTTATAAGCCATTTTAGTTCAAACTTAACCAATCATGCAACTTCATGTTATGAGCTTTTCCAACAATTTGTGACCTTCTTTCTAGACTCAAAATGTCATTTGGAGCAAGTTTTATGTTGTAAGTTTTTCCATTTGAGGCCTCCTTGTATGAGTTTTGGACATAGGTTAAAATGACCTGTAATTCACAAATGCCCAAAATACCCTTTGCTTGCCAAGACCATAAGTTGAGTTCCACACATCATATGAAGGCATGCTATACCATTCTAGAAAGCTAAGACAATTAGGAACAATTCTTATGTTGACCAAGAATTCTTTTGAAATCTCCTTGAGGGGTAAAACTAGCTGGGAAGTCAAGTCACTTTCACAGACAAAATTTCAGATACCTCAGATGACCTGTAACTTGCAAGGACCATAACTTGAGTTCTATAAATCTCCTTGATGTCTTCCACCACTCAAATTAAAGGTATTGAGATCCTCTACAAGTTTCATGTTGGCCAAGGATCCATTTGAAGCTAGCATTTTGACTTATCTTGCTTGGAAATTTGACCTAAACTAGGGGATTTTACACAGAAACCCTAATTTAGAAACTCCTCTTCTCCTTGATTTCTCTTGATTTCTTCTTAGAATAGCAACATATCCTTATTCTCCATGTCAAATGATGAACCCCACATCTCTCCAATGGCCCTTAATGCCTCTCCAACAGTCCTTTGCCCTAGGGTTGACCCAGATGAAACCCTAGTTGACTGTCTTCAACTGCAATTCTTGTGATCACATCAACAACTTGTCTCCTTCTTCAAATGACTTTCTAAGTCTCTCATAATGTCTAGATACTCTCCATGCCTTCAACTCACAGCTCACAACCCTCTTATTGACCCTCAGATACCCTCAGCTAGGAGATGGACTCAAGGCTTGATCTGCTGAACTCTTTGCTTTCAAATTCTTTCCTGATGACTTGAATGAGATTGAATTTGGATAATAACCTCTGGATAGGCCTCTAAAGATGAGAATAATGATTGGTCCCCTGTTGAATGACTTGCTATGCTTATGCTATGCAGATGGTTAGTCTATGTACATGACTCTATATGCAAATGCTAATGACATTGAAACATAAACCAAGTGAATAAGGTTGGGCAAATTTTAGGGTGCAACAGCTGCCCCTATTCAAGCGGCTTGGACCCGATTGGGTGAAGAGCCCGGAGCCTTCAGACATTCGCGGTACGAGACGGTTGAATACTAGGAACCCAGAAATTTGCCAACCGCAGAAATAAACTGCGCCACTGCTTGGGGAACGACATTCATCACCTGAATTTAACTGTTACAGTAACCCACTGATCTCGTGCGACTGTGCTGGGGATTGTCTTCATCGTTCTGAAGAGGATTCTGTCATAACAGATTGCTTGCTTGCCCATGTTAGGCCTATGTCCGTCATCAATACGAAGAAATCTCAACTAAAACCTGTCCACGTTAGGACTCCACTTGCTGTTAATCTAGAAAAATCCCGGCAACTCCGCTGGGGATAATTCGTCTGCATTTCCATAAACTGAATCGTCCACGTCAGGAATAAAATTCTTCCACGTTAGGAGTAACACCTGTCCCCGTAAGGAATAACATCGTCCACGTTAGGAGTCATCTCTTCTGTATCTGTCCACGCCAGGACTAACCCTTTCATCTTTCCACGTCAGGAAGCAATCTTCTTTCCGCATGAGGAGAACTATATCAATCTGTCCCCGTAAGGACTCCAATACCACTTGACATGTCCGCGTCAGGACTCCAATCTTTCCACGTAAGGAATTCAACTTTGGTTCTGAACCTGTCCCCGTCAGGACTCAACTTTCCACGTAAGGAGTACATCATTCTTCCACGTCAGGAATCAACTTTTCTTGCATCTGTCCACGTAAGGACCCCAATTTTTCCACGTAAGGAGTAAATCTTCTTCTTCCACATTAGGAATAACTTCTTTGATCTGTCCGCGTCAGGACTAAACTCTTCCACGTCAGGAATAATCCATTTCTTTCCACGTCAGGAATCAATCTTGATATGTCCGCGTGAGGACTCAATCCTTCCACGTAAGGAATAAACTCGTCTTTCCACGTAAGGAAACCATTTTTCTTCCACGTAAGGGATGCTCTTGATATGTCCACGTAAGGACTCTAATCTTTCCACGTAAGGAATACCAACTTCTTTCCGATTTGTCCGCGTCAGGACTCATTTTTCCACGTAAGGAATGCCATCTTAATCTGTCCACGTAAGGACTCCACTCTTTCCGCATTAGGAATCACCTCTTTTGATATGTCCGCGTAAGGACTACATCGTCCACGTTAGGACCCACTTCTCCACGTTAGGAATAATAATTTCTTTGATTTGTCCACATCAGGACTAAACTCTTCCACGTAAGGAATCTATCTCGTTCTTGATTTGTCCACGTTAGGACTCAGGCGTCTTCGACCCGCTGAGGAAATAAGACTTGTCCACGTAAGGACTCACACACTGGTCTGATCTGTCCACGTCAGGACACCAACACAAAGAGTAATTACTTTTGTCACCGTCATGACCTCCCATTCCACTAATTTCGAGAACCCGAATCTGCCCGCGTTAGGACTAACACACCTCACCAATCCGGGGAAATAAACCTGTCCACGTTAGGACGCCCACTTCTGAAGAAACCCCGTCAATCTAGGAGTAAATTGTCCGCGTCAGGACTTAGTTCTCCAATGATCCTCACCCACAAACTTCTTAGCACTGATGTGACAGCGACTTTGAGATGAACTCTACTGGGGATGTCTGGAAACCAACTATCGGACGCCTGTTCTGATAACCGGCGGTGGCCTCTGAAATTCTGATTCATGGAACCCCTGATGACAACTAATTCTGCCTGGGAATAAAGAGAAACTTATCCTGGTAACTCTGTGGGGAATACAGCCGAAACTGGCACTATCACTGAATATCTCATGCCGAGATCTTGAATGCTTGGTAGTTTATTTGAGCATGAGTTCTCTCCACCTGAACTACTAAAATACAGGAACTGCTTCAGCAAAATAAATGCTGGAAGGATAATGCCGACTCCGCCGGGGATAGCCAGATGCTACAGAATTATTCCAGCAAAATAAATGCCGAAGGGGTGAAGTCGACTCAGCTGGGAAATTAGGAACTTAAACCAAACACCTTGTTGAAGTAACACCCTGCTGGGGAATATAACTCCACTGGGGAGTAGCAGATGCGCATAGTTCGATCGGTCTTTCTGCTGGAACGTGAACTGATATTGCACAGTATCCCTGACAAAATAAATGGCAGGACCCACCATCAACTCTGCTTGGGAGAGTCTTAATCTTCGAGTTCCACTGGAAGGAATGAAAACACTTGCAAAGAGAATTCCGCTGGGGATGGGATGATTCTCTTGGGGAAAATCCACCGAATCCGCTGGGGGGAGAGTGCATGACCCTGCGGGGAAAGATGAACCTGTCTGAATACAGCCTCACGATCTTGGAATCGCCAAACTCTATTGAGGACGAATAACTTTTCTGGAGCACGTCCTTTGGATAAGCTACGGCTAGCTGGGGAATTCTATCCTTCTTCATGAAGAGCATGCATGACCTACGTGGGGACTAAGTCTTTCGTTATCGCAATCTTTTGATCATCTTCCTCGTATGGTTATGAAACCTGTAACAACACAAACAAGACAAGACAAGCCTATCCAATCAAATCAATTCAGGTTAGTGACGTTACACTCAGTTAATTCAAAGCTTTAACAATTGTTGGCAAGGGCCAGTGATGTTATACTCATGCCAGTTTCACCAAACTTAGGCGTTAATCATACACAAAACAGTAAAGAACAGTGTCAAATACTGAATAATGGGTTTTATTGATCGGGCCCCTGAATGGGCGGAGTTTTGTACACGGGATGTAACTCCTGAAAAGAGGAAGCTACGCAAAGCAAATACATAAGTATGCACAAGAAGCATGAATATTTTGACAACTTAAATTTGTACACATGTCGGCAACGGGATGCAGATGAACACCACGAGCTGATCCTCCTATGACTCATCCGACTCTAATGCTTTCCCGGTATCCCCACTTCTGAAGAGATTGTATCCGATAACTGGCTCCTCGAACATATTCTCCCGCATTGATGCTCATTGCAACTATCCAATCCGGACCGCAGTCATTTGCTTTTCAAATCCCTAACTTTTGCGTGAACCGCCCTTTACGGGTTTTCAGTTCACCGGGATACCCTTTTTTGCCGAAGCCGCCCAGTGTAGGTTTTCAACTTCGCGGGTGTACATTTTTTCAATTTTATCCCTAACTTTTGCCCGAACCTTTCATTCTGTTTTTTGGTTCGCCAGGATGCCCCATTTTTGCCTGGACTCTCTTTTTTCTGTCCAGCGGGTCTATTTTAAGCAAAGTATTTTTTAACTGCGTCCGAATTCACAGGCGACGCAAAGTCTGCTCCGTCCATGGTGGTCAACAATAAAGCTCCTCCTGAAAAGACCTTACTGACAACGTATGGCCCTTCGTAGTTGGGGGTCCACTTGCCCCTGTGATCTGCTTGCGGCGGGAGAATCCTTTTCAGCACAAGGTCGCCCGTCTGAAAGCTTCGCGGAAGTATCTTCTTGTCGTACGCTTTCTTCATTCGGCTCTGGTACAAACGACCGTATGCTAGGGAAGCTAGCCTCTTCTCGTCCATCAAACTCAATTGATTCAATCTATTCGTTACCCATTCTGCCTCGTCCAGCTGAACGTCTCGCAATACCCTCAGAGAAGGGATCTCAACTTCCAATGGTAGTACCGCTTCCATTCCGTATACCAACGAGAACGGAGTTGCCCCGGTTGATGTGCGTACCGTCGTACGATAACCGTGCAAAGCAAAAGGTAGCATTTCATGCCAATCCTTATAGGTCACCACCATTTTATGAACGATCTTCTTGATATTCTTGTTGGCCGCTTCGACAGCGCCATTCATCTTGGGTCGGTAAGGGGAGGAGTTGTGATGTTCGATCTTGAAATTCTGACAGAGCTCCTTCATCATTTTGTTGTTCAGATTTGAACCATTATCCGTGATTATCCGCTCGGGGATCCCATATCGGCAAATGATATCTCTCTTGATGAATCTAGCCACCACTTGCTTCGTGACATTCGCGTAAGACGCCGCTTCCACCCACTTGGTGAAATAATCGATTGCTACTAGGATGAACCGATGCCCATTAGAAGCCGTCGGCTCGATCTTTCCGATCATATCGATTCCCCACATCGAGAATGGCCATGGAGATGACATCACATTCAGAGGACTCGGAGGCACATGTATCTTGTCAGCATAGATTTGGCACTTGTGGCACTTCCTCGCGAACTTGAAACAATCAGTTTCCATCGTCAGCCAAAAGTAACCTGCCCTCAGCAGCTTTCTCGTCATAGCATGCCCACCAGCATGCGTACCAAAGGTACCTTCGTGAACTTCCTCCATGAGAAGCTTTGCCTCTTTCTCGTCTACACAAGGCAACAACACCAAATCGTGGTTTCTTCTGTACAAGACGCCATCCGGGTTCAAATAGAAATTACCCGCTAATCTCCTGAGAGTCTTCTGATCTTGACTGGATGCCCCAGCCGGATACTCTTTATTCTTCAGGAAATTAAGGATATCGACATACCACGGTTTGTCGTCAGATGCTTCATCGATAGCAAATACATAAGCTGGCCTGTCCAACCGAGAGATAGTGATTTGGGGAGCTTCGTTCCAGAAGTTGACCTTGTACATGGAAGACAAAGTGGCAAGGGCGTCAGCCATTTGATTTTCTGCCCGCTGTACGTGATGCAATTCAACCTTGTCGAAGAAAGGCAACAATCTCCTTGCATAATTCATGTAATGTATCAAATTAGGCTGCCGTGTCTCCCATTCCCCTTTGATCTGATTCACCACCAGAGCTGAGTCTCCGTATACGTCTAGATGCTTGATTCGCAAATCAATGGCTTCTTCAAGCCCCATTATACAAGCTTCGTATTCGGCCTCATTGTTGGTAACGGCAAAGGTCAATCGGGCAGTAAACGGGATGTGCGACCCGTGTGGCGTGGTGATAATTGCCCCTATTCCGCTACCGTAAGCATTCACAGCTCCGTCAAATATCATCTTCCATTTGGAACCCAACTCTGGTCCCTCGTCTGGCAACGGCTCTTCACAATCCTTCATCTTTAGGTACATGATACCCTCGTCAGGAAAATCAAACCTCATCGATTGGTAATCTTCAATAGGCTGCTCCGCCAGATACTCAGACAGCACACTCCCCTTTATAGCCTTTTGCGAGACGTATTGGATATCGTATTCAGTCAAGACCATCTGCCAACGGGCAATTCTACCTGACAACGCCTGCTTTTCGAATACATATTTGATTGGATCCATCTTCGAGATGAGCATGGTTGTATGATTCAGCATGTATTGCCTCAAACGCTTGGCGGCCCAGGCTAGCGCGCAACAAGTTTTCTCCAGCATTGAGTATCGAGATTCACAGTCTGTAAATTTCTTACTCAGGTAATAGATCGCATGCTCTTTCCTCCCTGTCTCATCGTGTTGACCGAGAACACAACCCATGCTTCCCTCAAGAACCGTCAAATACATGATCAAGGGTCTCCCTGCCACTGGGGGTATCAAAATAGGAGGCTCCTGCAGATACTTCTTTATTTTATCGAACGCCTTTTGACAATTTTCGTTCCACGTTACAGCTTGATCTTTCTTCAACAGCTTGAATAACGGTTCACACGTGGCCGTTAGGTGAGATATGAACCGGGCGATGTAGTTCAACCTCCCTAAAAACCCGCGCACCTCTTTCTCTGTTTTAGGCGTCGGCATTTCTTGAATCGCTTTTATTTTAGCAGGATCGACCTCTATTCCCCTTTCGCTTACGATAAACCCCAGCAGTTTACCCGATCTCACCCCGAAGGTGCATTTATTAGGGTTCAGCCTCAGCCTGAACTTCCTAAGTCTTTTAAACAACTTCAGTAGATTCACCAGATGCTCTTCCTCCGTCTGGGATTTGGCAATCATATCGTCAACATAAACTTCGATCTCTTTATGCATCATGTCATGGAAAAGAGTCGTCATCGCACGCTGATATGTTGCCCCAGCATTTTTCAAACCAAAGGGCATCACTTTGTAGCAAAATGTTCCCCAAGGCGTTATGAAAGTAGTCTTCTCCATATCCTCTGACGCCATTTTAATCTGATTGTAGCCTGAAAAGCCATCCATGAAGGAGAATACGGAGTATTGAGCAGTATTATCAACTAACACGTCAATGTGAGGAAGTGGAAAATCGTCTTTGGGGCTTGCTTTATTCAAATCTCTGTAATCCACGCACATTCGAACCTTGCCATCTTTCTTTGGCACTGGTACGATGTTGGCAACCCATGAAGGATACTTCGTCACAGCCAGGAAACCAGCGTCCCACTGTTTCTGAACCTCCTCTTTGATCTTCATTGCCATATCTGGTCGAGTTCTGCGAAGCTTTTGTTTGACCGGCGGGCAATCTTCTTTCAGTGGCAAGCGATGCACGACCATATCTGTATCGAGCCCTGGCATATCCTCATATGACCAAGCGAATACATCATTATACTCTTGAAGCATTTCAACCAGTCTTCGCTTGATATCACTCTGCAGTGCTGCTCCGATACGAATATTCTTCTCAACCCCTTCCGACCCCAAATTGATAATTTCGATGACCTCGTCGTGAGGCAGAATGGCTCTTTCCTCTTGCTTCACTAACCAAGACAGCTCTTCAGGAACGTCGCTGTCTTCGACAACCTCTTCTTCAGCCTGAAACACTGGGTGCTCAAAGTCGGGACGAGTCATAGGTGGTTCAAGGATGTCATCTGAAAATGTTATCCTGCAAAAGGAATGGTTAAGTGCTTCAAAATGCGTATAAAGCGAATAACCACGTTGCCATTTTATTGAAAAATACAAAACAAGAAAGACAGGGATTACAGTATTTGCACATGAAAAAACGCCATTTATTTAATGATTAACACGCAATGTTTATAACAACACAGCCCTAAGCAAATCCTGATGCCCCGGGCAAGACATCAGACTATTCAACAATTAATAAAGCAAAGCATTACTGTTTAAAAGTCACAGGAACAAGCTCCTGAATAGACCAGTTGCACAGTCCTTGTCCTGGCGTGCTTGGCTGAATCCAGGCATCCATATCACAGTCGCTGTCTCCTTCATCAGACTCTGAAGCAGCATTGACAGTTTCATGACATACTCCACTGGCAGAGATGATAATCGGCTTTCTGAAATGGGGGGCCCCCACGGAAGGAGTTGATGACGACGGTTGGTACCCCAGCCCGAACCGGTCCATCTTCACAGGAATGTCCAGCACTTTGCCCCAGCCCTTGGCTTCTCCTGCTTCTACTAGAGCTTGAGCTTCCTTATACGATGAGACAGCTATCTCTGGCACTTTGCTCGGCCCGGGACCTTTGTCCTTGATGCGCAAACCTTCGAATGCCTGGCATGGTGTCTCGTGGATCTCTCCGTCGACTTCCACATACTTAAACGACGATAGATGGCTGACCAGGATGTCTTCTTCTCCGCACACGGTGACTACACTGTCTCCGACCATGTATTTTAACTTCTGATGCAGGGTAGACGTGACGGCCCCTGCCCCATGAATCCAGGGTCTTCCAAGCAAGCAGCTATACGCAGGCTGTATATCCATGATATAAAACTCAGTTGCAAACACTTCCGGCCCCACTTGCAAAGGCAAAGTAATCGATCCGAAGACTGTTCTCCGCGTGCCGTCAAATGCTCTGACTACCAAATCACTGGGTGTACACAAAATCCCTCGAACATCCAGCTTCATCATCGCCTTCTTGGGCAGCACATTCAAAGATGATCCGGTGTCAACCAATACGTGCGACATTACTGATCCTCTACACTCAACAGATACGTGTAATGCCATATTATGATCTCTCCCTTTCGGAGTCAAGTCAAAATCGGTAAAGCCCAAGCTGTGGCCTGCATTCACATGTGCCAACACTCCTTCCAACTGATTCACGGAGACGTCTTGGGGTACAAAAGAAGTATCCAGGACTTTCAGCAACGCGTTTCTGTGAGCTTCCGAACACAATAGCAATGATAGGATAGATATTTTGGACGGTGTCTGCTGCAGATGCTCCACAATCTTATAATCACTTTTTCGAATTAAGCGCATGAACTCTTCTACATCTTTCGATGCCGCTCCTTTTTCACTTGCTTGTACCGGAACATTTTCAACCACTTTCCCTTTTCCTTTCGCTAGTCTTTCAGCCTCCACTTCAGGAGATATAAAGATCCTGCCACTCCTTGTCATGCCTCCTGAGCCAACGACATTATCCACAATCTCCACTGGCTGCTTGTTAACTTCAATCTTTATCCCATCACAATACACCTCTAACCCATATGACCATGGGACTGCTTTCGTGTTCTCGTACGGGATTGGCCCGGCCTTAGTTATGGTGATCGGTGGTCGCTGAGCTGGTGCTGCAATAGTGATCGTCTTCCGAGGAATCGTTACCGTGGCCACATCACTCCGATTATCCACTACTGCCCCTGCAGGCTCGTCAGTTGCCGCTCGATCAAACTGCAATATGCCCTCATCAATTAAAGCCTGAATGCCTTTCTTCAAATCCTCACACCCCCCAACTAGGGTCCAACAATCTAAGCAATACTCGTTACATCCTGGGTAGACACCTCCTTGTAACAGTCGGCTCTTTATCTCGCTCAGCGGCGTCTTTAAATCTTCAACGTTCATAATAAGATTCAGACCCTCCTCAGTCAGAATGGCGTTTGCCCCATGGTTAGGCATGGGTTTCTGGACTATATTCGGACCTGCCGTTCCGAAATTGATAGTCTTGTTGTCCAAAAGATCCTGCACAACGTGCTTAAAAGCATGGCAACCTTCTATATCGTGACCCGGGGCCCCAGAATGAAACTCACAGTGCCTGCTTGCATCGTAGCCGAACGGGGGAGCTCCCGTTATTGGTGCCAGAGTTCTTTTCTCTACCAGATTCAATCCCAACAATGTCTGCAATAAATCGGCATAGGTTGAGGGAGGCTTCTCAAACACTCTTCTCGGTTTACTACCCTGGAATCTTCGTTGAGCTTGCTGTGCCCCCTGCTGAGGTTGCTGCTGCTGTGGCATTGGCTGCTGCTGAACCGGTTGTTGTTGCTGGAGTGGTTGTTGTTGGTATGGGATAGTAACACTCGACACCTGCTGCGGCTGACGATATTGACCTCGTCCCCTGCCTCGGCCCCGGCCTCGGCCTCCAAATACTGCGCTGGCTTCGCCCTGACGGCGCCCACCATAAGCTTTCCTATTACTGCCAGATGCAGTTGATTCCTCGACTTGGAACTTTCCTTGCTTAATATTACGTTCAATCTTTTCCCCCATCAGAATCAGGTCTGAAAAACTGGCCAGAGACGTATGAAACAGCATATCATGAAACAGCCCTGTGAATGTGCCGACAAACATGTCATTCATTTCCTTATCTTCCACCGGAGGACGGACCCTGGCAGCCATATCGCGCCACCTTTGCGCGTACTCCTTAAAACTCTCCCCCTTCTTTTGCGAAAGCCCGGCCAACTGGACCCGATTGGGCGCCAGGTCGCTGTTATACTTGTAGTGAGCTACGAACGCCTCCGCCAATTGCTTCCATGTCTTGATATCAGTTGGCTCCAACCCCATGTACCACTCTAGGGAAGGGCCCGACAGACTATCCTGAAAGAAATGCATTAGCATTCTTTCATCAGTTGAGTATGCAGACATCTTTCTGTAATAAGCTCGTACATGCACTTTCGGACATGTGTCTCCTTTGTACTAGTCAAACGCAGGAGCTTTGAATTTAATTGGCACCCTCAAGCCAGGTACCAAGCCCATGGTTGCCATGTCCAATCCCACAGCACTTTGATTTAAGACTCCCTTCATCTGCTCTTCCAGCATTCTAATCTTTTGGGAATCATCCATCGGCTCTTCAAAACCTCCTCCGGAGAAGGCGTCCTCCTGCTGATCTTCTTGCCACATACCATTTCCAGCCCCATACCCATCATATCCATTATTACGTCCAGCTCTGATCTGATTCATCCCCGGACCTCGGCCTCTGTTGCCGTACCCTTGAACACCTCCAGCAGGACCGAAAGCCATAAACCCAGCACCGTTTCCGTTTCCAAAGCCTCCGTAACCCTGATTGGCCATACCATAACCATCTTGCCCAAAGCCTTGAGCATTAAAGCCATATTTCCCAGTGTTATCGAATCCCTGATCGTTGAATCCGAACCCAGTGTTGACAAAGCCATTGCCTCCTAGATTATCTCCCAAATTGACATCACCCAGCCCAACATTATGGACAGCGGTCTCATTCCCAACTCCGACGTTACCATTCACAGCAGCGGTAGCGTTGTTGACATTAGCAGCAGGTATATTGACTACGGGTGGAGCCACTGGCGTGGGAGTGCCGTCTCCATGAGCAGTATCAATCCGGACAGACTGATGATCTTCATTACCATGACCAGCGTTTCGGGCCAACAGAGGCTGGACCATGGCCTGCAAATTCTCCTGCCCTTTTGCTATAGCTTCCATGGTCTGCATGAAGAGGGCGAGCTTCTCGCGCACATCTTGCATCTCGTTCTGCATTTGGTCCATGATTTTTCGACAATTGGAGCGTGTAGAATAGCGGTGCGGATGCTGATCTGCAATCCTGTTAAGTACCTGATACAGAGCAGGAAATAAGACACCATCCAAAGATTACCTGTAATGCAATATGAATATGAATGCAATGCAATGTGTCTGTGCATTAGGGAAGTTCATTCCCCCAGTTCTAGTGCGAAGGTGCCGGTGTAGTGACAGTGCTGACAATAGGAATATCGGAGCTGAATCATAGAAAGCCTCATATATTGCAGGGAGAATCAATAAGCCCAGGGTACAAAATCACTGAGAGTACAAAGAAGGCATGACCTCAACCAACAATCCTGGTGATGGTCAGCACTATGCAAATAAAGCATACAAGTTACTACGTGAAATGATCAAATCCTCCCAAAAGTCTGGTACTCCTCTATCAACTTCTTGGTCTCCGGATGGCTTGGCCGATCAAGCAGCCCTTCAACAAGCTGGTTTCTCCTCTTAAGGACACGGCGTACGTCTTCAGCAGTTTCTTCCCATGTTGCTTCTCCGAAGCAATCTTCTAACTTTCGCTTCTGAGACACTGCTTCATCTCTGGATTTGATTGCCTTGTTCAGTGCATGCTGGACACTATACCGGGTCATCACTTCCTCCTCACACTTCTTGATGCTAGACTTCAACTTCTCTTCGAGGTCGGAAATTTGCTGCTTCAGCTTATCTTCCCTCTTCTTATTGTTGGTGAGTGTAGCATTCCAAGTCTTATTGCAAGAGGAGATCTCTCGGTGTGCTGCGTCGAGCGCTTTCTTTTTGGCTTCCAGCATGTCATGGGAGCTTCTGAACTCTTGCCCCAGACGTTCACGCTTTTTCTTTTCCTCAGTCAACTCAGCCCCTAACCTGTTCAACAGCTCGATCTGTTGTTGAAAAGCATATACGGCCTTGTTTTTCTCGCTGCGTGCCTGGGCTAACTCTTGCTCTAACCCTTCATTAATCTTCATCAAGGCTTCTTTTTCTCTCACAACTTGTTCATAGACTTCCCTAGAAACAATAGTTGGCTCTTCTGCCGGGACGGGAACAATGACGGGTGCAGCTGGAAATGGCATTAATAACTGACTTGCTCGTTCCTGGATCCAAACTCTATAAGGTGCATAGGCCTGACAGTCATTCTTTCCTAACAAAGGCTTCCCTCTGCGGTTAATACGTGTCCAGGCATGTTGCAACTTGGCTAATAACTCCCCCTTCACGTCACCGGTGAAGTACAGAGATTCCTGTACTTCTTCCTCCTGAGGTGGATTCTTCAGTGCATATCCGAATTGGCGAATGAATAGAGAAGGGTTGTAATTGATACACCCTTTTCTTCCTATCAGCGGCACATTAGGGTACCCAGAACAGCTGAAGATGAGCTCGGATCCCAACAAATCTCGATCAAACCATACAACGTCTTCGGAAGATAGCCTCATCAGGCGTTCTGACCAACTGGCTGAGGTTGCACTGTCCACAAATGGTCCCTTCATGGGAAGGTGACTCTTGAACCACATATTCAACAGAGGAGCACAGCAGTACACAACCTTTCCTCTTCGGTTCTCATTCTTATAGTGCAATGAATGATAGAAGTCTCCAATCAAAGTTGGCACTGGGTTGCCTGCAGCAAACAGATAGAAAGCGTCCAGGTCCACAAAGTTGGGCAAGTTAGGAAACAGCACGATTCCATAGATGCATAAAGCCAAAATAGCATTGAAAACCACCCAACAACCGTTCTTGGCGTACTCTCGAGCTTTGCCAACCAGAAAATCCAGAGGGAAACCTGAAACCCCAAGCCAAGAAGTCACTAACAACTCAGCAGCATTCATATGCAAGGCTTTGGCTAAGTCCTCCAGCTTGGGCTCAGCAGCAGAGTGGATAAAGGGAACCTTGTTCTGCACGGGAAGCTCAGTAAACTCCACATACTCCTCAATGGTAGGTCCTAGAATGAAGTCAGCAAAAGTAAAGCATCTCAATGCGGGGTCATAGAACTGCATCAAGGTGTATAGCCCGTTCATCTCATCAGCAGTGGGCTTACAGACTAATCTCAGTAATCTCCCATGACTCATTCTAAAGCTTCTCCTAACCTCCTCATCGGCAAGAGATATCAGACCAAGCAAAGAAGTAATATCAGGTGAAGGCAGCTTATACGCAACTGTTTTCCTCAAACCAGCCATGATCAATACTCAGAAGTCCGGGCACTAGAACTAGGGAAATGCAAATGCACCTGCAGCACAGACACACGTTAGTGAAATGCAAATGGTAATGGATATGCAGGCAATGCAATGCAAGTAACATGCAACAGGGACCAAAGTTGTAGCTGAATAGCCTGAACTCAATCAAGAAAGGTCTCAGATAGACCATCCAGAAGCCATCAAACCCTGGTCTCAGATAGACCTAAAACAAAGCTCCAACACTGGTCTCTGACAGACCTCAAACCATAACTCCAACTGGTCTCTGGTAGACCTCAAATCACATCTCCAATTGGTCTCTGACAGACCTCATAACTCTCCATAAATACCCAGGATCTCTGATCGAGAACAAACCGGTATCTGAAGGTCTGGTTACCTGCATAACCCCAAATCCCCTCACAGGTGGGTGGCCCTATAACTGGCACAAGGTACGGCATCCTATGCGGTCGTCGGCGTCACAGACTTTCAGGGTTGATGATACGATTCCCAGAAGGAGTGGCATCATCAATTCCTGAAGAGGCCTCACTTAGCCAACTTCCAAGTGATCGGTCCCCGGAGTCGACAATTCAGCTGACCAACAACCCCTTCGACCCAAAGGGTAGAAAAAGAAGCCAACCAGAAGAACCTCGTCCGAGTGTAGATTTCATGAGACACTAATGCAAGCAAAGCCGGCACGCGCCCACTACTTTCTACACTAATTCTAGGTGCACTCAAGCCCAGGTCCGGCTTATCTCTCAATATCAGAACACCCGTCACACCCCAAATACAGCAATAATAATCAATATACAAAGCTGAAAATACAAGGTTAGAAATATACAATAACTCCATACAAAATCCTCGACGGGAAAACAAGCGCTAGGATTGACTCGCTCAAAGGGACGTTGGATCCCAAATGCATAAGAACCATCGCAGTCCTTAGCAGCCAGGGGACGTTGGATCCCCAGCAGAGTCGCCAGCTGTCGCTACTGCGAAAATCGGCGCCGGCTGAACAGAAGAGTCGCCACCGTGCGTTATTTATCCCACGGGAGGGAAAGGAAACGCTCAGAGTAAACCTCGCAAAGACGGGAAAGGTATGGTCGTCGCAACCAAAACCTGGGTTCGGGAGTCGGTTACGCAAGGGGAAGGTATTAGCACCCCTCACGTCCGTCGTACTCGACGGGATCCACGCTTGTTTTCGGGTATGGATTGTTATTCTATCTAAACTATAGGTCAAGGGTGAAAAAGAAAATAAAATGAAAATAAAAATGACTCGGCAAAGTATCGCACTTTATGCCTACGTATTCCCGTCTGGAACGAGAAATCAGAGTCAACGTAGTTCGCCTACCTACGGGAAAGGAGGGGAAGGTTGCTCGCTAGGATATCGCATCCTATGCCTACGTACTTTCATACAGCATGAAAGATCAGAGCAAACATAGTTCGGGCCACGTACGATACAAGTCTGTCCTTGATTGATTTTATTCCTTCTGAAAAAGGGTTTCTGATTAACAGTCCGGGCGGACAAAAATGACGTTTTGATGAGTTCACATTCTTTTACGGAAGAAATGTCTTTTATTGTGTTTGAAATCTTTATGTGTTTTTCTGTTTGTTTTGAGAAAGAAAGAGACAGAACTCTAACCTACGGTTGCGAAGGGAAACAAACTAACCTAACGTTATCATGCATGGGTTAAGACCTAGTGTCTGTCATGCTCCTCTCTTGCACAGAGAGAAACAGAGATCCTACAGGATAGGCAGAAACCGAAACAATATCAGATATATACAGTAAAACAGTAAAATGCATGGATGCAACAGTACAAGCGAGGCAAGGGAGTCCCACTCAACCTCGAACCTAGAAAACAATAGGCAAAAGTGAACAGACTTCACTTTCAACCCAGCAGGGTAAACAGCAAACAATACAGTCAGGAAAACCAATCAATACATCAGAAATGAAATACAACAGCAAAAGCAGCTCTGACTCAACATCTGACTTCAAGTAATCTCCATTCAGCTACAGGTTTCAACAAGCATCAATCTCCATCTTCATGGCCTTCAGGCAAGGGCTTTGATCATCTATCTTCCATCTGCAATGGCTTTTCTTCATGCTCAAACCTCCAGGATGAGGAATCAGTCACAAGAGTGAAGTGAATGAATGTTAGACAGTTAATTACCTACCAAGGGTGGTTCATCAACTGTTAACATTAAACAGAAAGTTTCCTCTCAAAAGTTCTATCTTTCAAATATATTCACTGATCCTTCCAAAGGAAGGAGGTGGATATTTGAAAGAGACTTTGAATCATAGAGAAAGGATGGATGCAGACAAGGCATTCCATGTTTGAGAAACAAGCTTTCTAATCTAGAGCTCTGCCTAGCTCCTAAACCCTAGTCTCCTCAGCATCTGCTAGCAAGAATCTCCTCTTCAACTCTGGAAGTTGGACTTCAACATCTGAATCTCCCATGGCTTTCATCTCCTCAAGTCTTCAGCTCTCCCAGGTCCCCAGACAATCCCAATACCCAAGCAAGCAAGCAATAATCCCCAGAGGGCATACCACACCAGTCAATCAGACATACACAGAGTATTAATAGCAGTAGGGGAATCCTGACTTTTTCTAAGGGGATCTAATAACTTCCCATAGCCCCTATAGTCCCATAACTAAACTAGTCAAACCCTAAGTCCTAAGGGAAAGAATCAAACTTCCTAAGTCATCACCTAAAAACCCTAATTTGTTCATGTTGTTTAAGCCTACATTAAGCACCTAAAATTAATTTCTAAAAAATGGGAACTAAATTGTTTCTACAAGTTCAATATCTCATCTAAGCAACATAAAAAGAATGAACAAAAAAAATGAAAGCATTTAATAGAACAAAAATTACTAAAATCATGCATGAAATGAAACTATTTAAAATGACATTTATTTAGAAAATATGGGAAAAAAATATCAAATAAAAATAAAATGCAATTATTATTATTTTTTTTATAATTTTCTAGACATCCTAATGAAAATGATGTAAAAAGAATGAATTAAAAATGATTTTTTATCTATTTATTATGAATTAATGAAAATCAAAAAAATAGTAAGAGAAATTAAAAATCAAAATGAAAGAAATAAATGGGGGGAGGGGTGTGGTTAGCAGGCGCCCTAGTTGTTTTTTAAGATTGGGCTTAATACTGGGGGTGCGAACAGCAAGTTGAATTAAGCCCAGAAAACTTCAGAATTAATGAAAAATAAAAAGGGACGCAGGGGGTGAAAATAGCAGGAGTCTCACGTGTATTTCTGATGGGCTTGGTACTGGGGTGGTGGGATTAGCAAGCACTCTTAGGCCCGCCCGTTTCAATTAATGAAACGGTGCGTTTAGGGCACCTATTCACTCCCTCCAAAATCAGCTTTAAATGAGAGCCACAGGATTGGCTTGGAGGTCAAAGGTCCAACACGAAATGGACAGCCACGATTTCGTCTTCTTCATTAGTTCATGAGAATTAGGGTTTACACTCCATGGAAACTCCATGCACGAATCACTTCCCTCAATCTGTTCTCCTTCCACAATCCATGAAACACCACGATCCAAACATGAAAAACACTCAGAATTCCTCCCTCTATACGTCTATGCCATTAGCTTGCTCTGAAACTCAACAAATCACTCAAACCGATCGAGATAAGTTCTGACTCCATGAAAATACTCTGCAACTCATCCTCAAAATTCTCAACCAAACCTATACTAATCTCTTCTATACTTAATGGTGATCATTCTGCGCTAACAACCTAAGATTATCACACACTCTACTGCAAGTTCTAAGTCCTAACAGTTCTAACAACCTGCTAACAATCATCACCAAACAGCACAAAACTCATCCTGATTGTTCTACTAACAACCTAGATCACATTTAAACTAATAAAACTATGCTAAACTAACTGAATCAAGCTGTGGCAGAGAAAATGCACCTGGTGTGAAAGCTTGTGGATGATGATGAAATTCGTGGATCTGAGGCTTTTGAGGCTTCAATCTTGATCTACAATTGCACTACTTGATTCTGTATGCAACACCTTGAGGAGTCTTGCACTGGATCTTGCTGTCCAATGGAAATTGCAATTTTGATGTTGATGATTATGGTGCTCGAAAATGGATTGATCACACCCTGTTCTTGGTTGAATTCTGATCTATGATGATGAATCAGTATGATGAAATTGATTTTGATGGTGATTGGTGAAGAATTTGAGAAATTGGAGTGAAAATGCAATGAGAAAGAATGGAGAGAATTTGTGAGATTTTGGTGAAAAATGAATCCAACCCTTGCTCAATTCTGATCTCATGAATATATAGGGCTCACATGAACTTTCTAGAACCATCTTGCCACATTCCCTTGCATTCCAAATTGGTTGATCTTGGTTATGTTTCTTCAAATACAAGTAACCATGAATAACTTTGATTTTTTCCACTAAACTCAAAAATGTTCTTGAACCATTGTCCTTGAAATGTCTTTTGGACCCAAAATCATATATTGGAAGTCTCCATTTGGACTTATAAATCTCTCCAACCATTTTTCACTTTGACTTTATTCAAGTTATAAGCCATTTTAGTTCAAACTTAACAAATCATGCAACTTCATGTTATGAGCTTTTCCAACAATTTGTGACCTTCTTTCTAGACTCAAAATGTCATTTGGAGCAAGTTTGATGTTTTAAGTTTTTCCATTTGAGGCCTCCTTGTATGAGTTTTGGACATAGGTTAAAATGACCTGTAATTCACAAATGCCCAAAATACCCTTTGCTTGCCAAGACCATAAGTTGAGTTCCACACATCATATGAAGGCATGCTATACCATTCTAGAAAGCTAAGACAATGAGGAACAATTCTTATGTTGACCAAGAATTCATTTGAAATCTCCTTGAGGGGTAAAACTAGCTGGGAAGTCAAGTCACTTTCACAGACAAAATTTCAGATACCTCAGATGACCTGTAACTTGCAAGGACCATAACTTGAGTTCTATAAATCTCCTTGATGTCTTCCACCACTCAAATTAAAGGTCTTTAGATCGTCTACAAGTTTCATGTTGGCCAAGGATCCATTTGAAGCTAGCATTTTGACTTATCTTGCTTGGAAATTTGACCTAAACTAGGGGATTTTACACAGAAACCCTAATTTAGAAACTCCTCTTCTCCTTGATTTCTCTTGATTTCTTCTTAGCATAGCAACATATCCTTATTCTCCATGTCAAATGATGAACCCCACATATCTCCAATGGCCCTTAATGCCTCTCCAACAGTCCTTTGCCCTAGGGTTGACCCAGGGTTGACCCAGATGAAACCCTAGTTGACTGTCTTCAACTGCAATTCTTGTGATCACATCAACAACTTGTCTCCTTCTTCAAATGACTTTCTAATTCTCTCATAATGTCTAGATACTCTCCATGCCTTCAACTCACAGCTCACAACCCTCTTATTGACCCTCAGATACCCTCAGCTAGGAGATGGACTCAAGGCTTGATCTGTGAACTCTTTGCTTTCAAATTCTTTCCTGATGACTTGAATGAGATTGAATTTGGATAATAACCTCTGGATAGGCCTCTAAATATGAGAATAATGATTGGTCCCCTGTTGAATGACTTGCTATGCTTATGCTATGCAGATGGTTAGTCTATGTACATGACTCTATATGCAAATGCTAATGACATTGAAACATAAACCAAGTGAATAAGGTTGGGCAAATTTTAGGGTGCAACACTATCTACATCCTACAATACTTTCTTCTACACACTATTGAGAAAGTGTAGTATATAAAGAAGTCTTCATCAACACTTCAACGACAATGTTTCACAACAATTTTGCTACAAAATTTTGAAAGAAAGAATTCAAAGAAGCAATCAAAGAAAACATTCAAACAACTTTCTACATAAAACACTAAGTTTTATTCGTTCTTCATTTGTGTAAAATCACAGTTGTGATATAGCTTTTTAGAAGCAACTCTTAAACACACATTGTATTTTACTTATTTGTAAAAGGTTCCTTAAGAGACCAAGTTGTGGTCAGATTTCTTGAGAAGACTAAGATTGTTTGTCTTAGTGGTTAACAATGTAATCAGTTTGATTTAGTGGATTAAGTCTTTGTTGAGAAAGGCAAATCAACTTGGTAGGATGGACTGGATTAGTTTGAGTTCAAACGAACCAGGATAAAAATACCTTGTTATTTTTACTATTGTCATAGTTGTTATTTGAAACCCTTATTCAATCCCCCCTTCTAAGTGTTTTTCCTACCTTCACGACCTACCACGGTTGGTTGGTATATTTTACAAGCAATGCTAAACTCATATTCCAGCAGTTAGGGTCGATGCCTGTTTGCGGTAGAACGGAGATAAGATGCCCTTTCTGAAAAAAGGTTTGGGAAGAAATCCCGAAGGGTAAAGTGATTTGCGGTTTGTTTAAGGGTTTTAGAGAAGTGGGTTGGCTTTGTTTGTGATGTGTATCGCACTAAAGTCTATGACATAAGAGCGAGTACTTCGCGCTAACGATCCAAACGTCTCGCGCACAAAGTACCCTAAGATGAGGTTAGAAATGACCCCGCTCATCTTTTACCATGTGCTTAAGGCTCGTGACGCACTATGCACATCGTATTTATTAAGTATCTTGATTTGATTCGAGAGAGAAGAG
>CAWUDS030004439.1:973159-1019510 GCA_963859935.3 Lathyrus sativus | reverse complement strand
GTATGAGTTGAATGGCCTCTATTCCCTGCTACAGTTTTACGACCCACAGCTCAGATGCTTTGTGTTTCCAGACTATGTCCTCGCCCCGACCTTGGAAGAGTACTCTGACCTATTGGGGGTCCCTTTGATGAATCAAATGCCTTACTACCGTGTTGAGGGTGAGCCCAAACTGAGTAAGCTGACTGAGCTCTTCATATAGATGAGTCTGAATTGGAAGGGATGGTATCCAGAAAGATTGGAGTTCATGGTTTCCCTTTGCCTTTCCTGATGGAAAAAGCCCAAAGGTTTGCCGAGAAGGATCGCTGGGATGTGTTCAATGCCTTCTTAGCCCTCTGTATCTATGGGATCGTGCTATTCCCAAGTCACCCGGACTTCATAAGCATGGATGCTTGCCACATATTTGCCTCCGGGAATCCAGTGCCCACTCTCCTTGGGGACGTCTACCATTCAGTTCACAGCAAGAATGAAAACAGAAAGGGGAATAATGTGGCGCGTTGTGCTCCTTTACTTTATAAATGGTTTGCTAGCCATCTTCCTAAGTCAGGGCCGTTCATTGATTCTGCTGAGTCTTCACCTTGGTCTGCATGCTTGATGGGTTTGACTGCTGACGATATCATCTGGTTTGATAGAGATCTGTTGGGCAAGGATATTGTACATAGCTGCTGTGGCTTTCCAAACGTCCCCCTGGTCGGAAGGAATGGATGTATCAACTACAATCCATCTCTTCTAGTACGACAATTTGGGTATGCACCACGAGGTCCTCCTGAAGAGGAAGAAATACGGGAATCTCTGTATTTCACGGGGTTGCTTGAAGGTGACACCTTGGTCAAGGTACAGAATGCTTGGAGAAAAATTCACCGGAAGGGGAAGGTCTTGCTGGGAAAGAGCAACAACAAGGCCTTTGATCCGTATGTAACTTGGATTCGAGAAAGAGCCGCCAAGTTTCTAATGTCGTTTCGTGCCGTGGAACCATTGTATCCTCCTGCGCGCAAAGAGCCTACTACAGTTGATGTCCAGAAATTCAACCAGGTACTCCAAGAGAAGGAAGAGCTACAAAAGGCCAACGAAGAGTTGGAGAAAGAGATCGCTCAACTTTGAAAAGAGAAAACTGAAGCCGTTTATACCTGCAAGAAGCAGACTGAGATGATCAACCGTCTAGGCTCCAACCTGACCAAAGAAACTGATGCTAGGGAACGTCTGGGGTTGGATCTGAAGTTGGTACATGGCGTGTTGACAACTAAGAAACAGGATCTAGACAGAGTGTACCGGAAGTTAACCCAATACGAGAAGGTCTGGAGCAGCACCATAGCCAAATACAAAGAGCGGGAAGAAAAGCTGAAGCAGCGAGTAGCCGAGCTAGAAGCTCAGATTATGGTGAAAGACGAGAGTACAGAGGTTGAAGCCTCCCTGCGACATGACGTCCAGTATAGATTGGCTGAGGCCGAGGCGATTCTGCAAGATTCTCAACTCCGGGCTGATGCTAAGAGAAGAAGAGTCAAGAACCATTCTGAAGAAGGTATTTCCAGGAGCGTTGTCGAGAACCTCCCAAAGTCCATCAGGCCGAGGGACCTGTTGGCCCGGGGTTTGCTTGCTCAGTCAGATCACCCCGCTACAAAGAAGTTGATAGAAGATTTTCGTGCCCGTGGCAGCGTCTGATCTTTTGTATTCCTTTTTGTACGTTTTATGCATTGATATGTTAATCACCGCCAGATCTGTTGGTTGGGGTCATGCCTTATTGCTTCAGTTGTATGTGATTACAGTTGTACGCTACCTGAGCGGGCTTTTCAGAAGAATATATGAGGATTTCTTTTCCATGATTGGATGATAGACTTTATTTGTCTCGGAAACTAGGATCGGGAGGGAATCTCCCCAAGGCACAGACACACGTTTGCATTTGCATGAAGCATTTGCATAACGAGCACCTTGTCGTTTTTCTAACCCTTTGTGTATGCAGGTTGCTCCAGGATTGATCGAAGACCGATCCACTGATATCCGACCAGAGCGAATCAAGCCAGAGCAATGGAACAAGTGCAGAATGACGTCCAGGAGCTCGAGAGAGGATGGACCGTTTCATGGAGCTCATGCAAGTGGTTGCCAACGGCCAAGACCAGCTCAGAACATTGGTCCAGCCTCTGATCTCAAGGGTTGACAGCAACGGTGTACTTCATGGTGGGAGTGTTCCGACCCCTCCACCTGTTGAAACTCCTCAGAATGGCATCCCTATGACCGGGGGAAATGGAAGTGGTAACGGTAATGTGATCACTAACATCGGGCTCAATGGTAATACGACTGGCATCGACAATGGAAATTTTGAAGCTAATGGCAATGCTGGACTGGGCAACGGCAACACAGGTGTTGGGAATCTGTATGGGCCTCAGCCATGGCTAGAAGATCGTCAAGAAGACCTGTTCTCACAGAGGAGTGCTGAAGGAGAACTGACTGCTGAAGCACGTCTGAGGTTTAAGGCACTCGAGGACAAAATGAGGAATTTCGAGAACCTGAACACTATGGGGGTCGACATGACTAAATTGGGATTGATTTCTGATTTCAAGGTGCCTCTTAAATTCAAGGTACCCAACTTTGAGAAATACAAGGGCACCACTTGCCCTCGTGTCCACTTAAGGTCATACTACCGAAAGATGTCCGCTCACTCTGAAGACGAGAAGCTGCTGATGCACTTCTTTCAGGATAGCTTGTCCGGGCCATCCTTGGAATGGTACATGGGTTTGGAACCCGCCAATATGCGCACATGGAAGGAACTTGCTGAGGCCTTTGTGCACCATTATCAGTATAACAGTGACTTGGCTCCGAACCGGGTTCAGCTGCAGAACCTGTCACAGAGGAATAACGAGGGTTTCAAAGAATACGCCCAGCGAAGGCGTGAACTAGCAGCTAGAGTCCAGCCGCTGATGGTTGAACGAGAGCTTGTTGAGATGTTTGTAGCCACCCTCCCAGGGGTTTATTACGAAAAATTGGTCAGCGGTATGTCAGGGAGTTTCTCAGATCTCATCATTACTGGCGAGCACATTGAAAATGGGATCAAGTTGGGGAAAATTCAGGGTGTTGATCTATCCTCAGCTGGAGGAGGAAAGAAACCATATGGTAACAAAAGGCGTGAAGGAGAGACGAGCGCTGTGTCCAACGCTCAAAGGAAGGGTAAAGGCCAGCGCCAGCAGGTGGCTAGCATAACCATCCCTGCTGTCCAATAACCCCAACCGCAACAGCAGCAGCCAAATCAGCAAGGGTACAGAAAGTATCAGAACAGAGCACCTCTGTCGAGTCGTCACCTCGAGACGTCGCCCATGTCTTATGCTTAGCTATTACAAACTCTGCTTCAGTTACAGCTAGTCCAGAAGAGAACCCTGGCCCCCTTGACAGGGGCACCTCCGCAGGGTTATGATGCGAATGCAACATGTGATTTTCACTCAGGGGCACCCGGCCACACGATAGAAAACTGCAAAGCCTTCAAGCACAAGGTGCAAGATATGGTGGATGCTAAGATCATCAAATTCTCAGATAATGTGCCGAATCATAGGGGAGGTGGGGTGAATGCCATTATTGAAGAAGAGGATTTGGATGTGTTGACTGATGTCAAGGATCTGATGACACCGCTTAGCTTCGTTAAAGCCAAGCTGATAAAGAGAGGCTTCTTTCCGGGCTGTGGAGAACTGTGTATGGGCTATGCGACTCGTCCTGCTAGATGTGAACAGTTGATAGAGGGATTCAGAGTCTGATGACTGAAGGAATCTTGCAGTTTAGCCGAAGGGCCGAATGTGGATCTGGAGAGGTAATGCTGAAGCAAGATGATGAGGTAGCCACCATCACCATCCCTCGCCAGACGATAACCATTTCTGTACGCAGGCCGCCCACAATTACCATCACGAAGGCCGGGCCGGTACCTTTTGAAAGCACCAACGCTGTCCCATGGCACTATGGGGCAGACGTCTACTGTAACGGACAGAAGTTGGAACTAGAACCCTCTGGGCAGTCGGTGGATAACCTAGTGGGAATTGGCGGAATCACGCGCAGCAGAAGAGTATTTACTCCACTTGAGATTGTGGTAGACAAAGCAGACAAAGCTGAGGAAACTGATAAGGGAAAGAGTAAATTCGTTGAGGAAACCCCTCGTGGGGTAGAGAAGGACTTACTTGTGAAGGACGCTGAAGAGTTCATGAGGTTGATCAAGAAGAGTGACTACAAGATCGCGGATCACCTCCATCAAACACCCTCAAAAATTTCCATCCTGAATTTGTTGTTGTGTTCGGAGTCACATCGCAACGCACTGTTAAAGGTTTTGAATGCCACGTATGTACTGTAGGAAATCTCGGTCAACCAGTTGGAAGGGGTTGTAGCCCACGTGAATGCTGGAAACGGGTTAGGGTTCACTAACCTGGAGCTGACGCCGAAGGGAAGAAACCACAACAGCGCCCTGCACATCTCGATAGAGTGTAGGGGAACGGTTATGGCTCACGTATTGGTGGACACTGGGTCATCGCTCAATGTTCTTCAGAAGAAGGCATTGATGAAGTTAGATACTCGAGGATTGATTTGCACACCCAGTGATCTGGTTGTTAAGGCTTTCGATGGAACCAAGCGTCATGTCTTTGGAGAGGTAACATTGCCAATCCAAGTCGGGCCGGAAACTTTCGACGCAGTCTTCTACATCATGGACATCATGCCTGCCTACAGCTGTCTCTTAGGCCGGCCATGGATCCATTATGCTGGCGCCGTGACCTCTACGTTGCACCAGAAGCTCAAGTATGCTGTCAGAGGCAGCATCGTGACTGTATGTGGCGAGGAAGATATAATGGTGAGCCATTTGTCGTCCTTCAAATATGTTGAGATGGATGGGGAAATCCACGAAACCCTATGTCAGGTGTTCGAAGCTGTTAAGGTCAAGGACGTGGCTCCAATAATGACTGAAAAACCAGAGATGACTCTCTCTTCCTTCAAGGAAGCCCGGGCCGTTGTTCAAGTCGGATCTACCCCAGGCTGGGGGCAAGTGCTAGAAATACCTAACAAACAGGACAAGTTTGGGTTAGGATACTCTCCTACGGCTGAAGCCTCCTCTTCTTACAGTACGTCGCGAGGTAAAGGGCCGATCCAGTTTACCAGTGGCGGAGTGATATTTGAAAGTATCAACGCAGTGTCTGAAGACGGCGAAGATAGCGATTGCGACCTAGACTCTTGGATCCAGCCAAGCAAACCAGGCCATAGCCTCAACAACTGGTCCATCAGGGATACCATCCAAGTGACAGGCAAAGAGTAATGATTTACTTTCTCCAATTGTTGTACAACCCTATGTCCTACCCGGGGCATAGTGGTTTTATTGTCAGGGCCTTGTTTGGTTATGTACATGCATTTTACCAATAAATCAAAAGGCGTTTTTCTTCGTATTTAAATGTTGTGATCTCTGTTATTCCTGTTTTATATTTGTTTTGAAAAACAATAAAATGGCAATAGGGTTTGTGCTAACCTGCATATCCTTGTTTTAAGCTTAACCCTTGTTATTGCAGGATCCACATAGCAGATGACATCGATTCTGGACCTTCTACGACTCACTTTGACTTCGATTGCCCGATCTATCAAGCCGAAGAAGAGATTGATGAAAACGAATACCTTCCCGAAGAGTTGGCCCGCTTGTTGAAACAAGAAGAGAAAGTTATTCTGCCTCACGAGGAAGAGATTGAGATTGTGAATCTGGGTTCTGAGGAACTAGTCAGGAACGTCAGGATAGGGGCCGCATTACAGAGTGACATCAAGCGGAGATTAGTCGAGATGTTGAGAGAGTATAGTGACATCTTTGCTTGGTCATATGAAGATATGCTCGGACTTGACACTGACATCGTGGTCCATCACTTGCCGCTACGAGAAGATTGTCCTCCCGTTAAGCAGAAGCTTAGGAGGACACGACCAGATATGGCCGTTAAGATCAAAGAAGAAGTGCAAAAGCAACTTGATGCTGGCTTCTTAGCGGTCACTACTTACCCTCTGTGGGTCGCCAACATAGTACCTGTACCGAAGAAGAACGATAAGGTACGAATGTGCGTCGATTACCGGGATTTGAATAGGGCAAGCCCTAAAGATGATTTCTCGCTCCCTCATATTGATGTGTTGATCGACAATACAGCTCAGTTCTCCATATTTTCATTCATGGATGGCTTCTCCGGCTACAATCAGATCAAGATGGCGCCGGAGGACATGGAGAAAACTACGTTTATTACACCTTGGGGAACATTTTGCTACAAGGTAATGCCTTTCGGCCTGAAGAACGCAGGGGTCACTTACCAACGAGCAATGGTTACTTTGTTTCATGACATGATTCATCATGAGATTGAAGTCTATGTTGATGACATGATTGCGAAGTCCCAAACGGAGGAGGGACATCTGGTCAATTTGCTGAAGCTTTTTGAGAGGCTTAGGAAGTTTAGGTTGAGGCTGAATCCTAACAAGTGTACTTTCGGAGTACGGTCGGGAAAACTAGTGGGGTTTATCGTGAGTGAAAGAGGCATCGAGGTTGATCCTGCGAAGATAAAAGCAATACAAGAAATTCCAGCGCCAAAAACCGAAAATGAAGTTCGTGGTTTCCTGGGCAGAATAAACTACATTGCAAGGTTTATTTCTCAGCTCACGGCCACGTGTGAACCGATGTTCAAACTTCTAAAGAAAGATCAGGCGATTATCTGGAACGAGGATTGCCAGAAGGCATTTGAAAAGATAAAATAGTATCTACATAAACCTTCAATCTTGATACCCCCAGTGGCCGGACGACCCTTAATCATGTACTTGACAGTTCTTGAGAATAGTGTGCGGTGTTTTCTTGGTCAGCACGACGAGGCGGGCATAAAGGAGCATGCCATTTACTATTTGAGTAAAAAGTTCACAGATTGTGAATCTCGTTACTCGATGCTGGAGAAGACGTGTTATGCACTAGCCTGGGCTGCCAAACGTTTACGACAGTACATGCTCAATCACAAAACCATGCTGATTTCGAAGATGGATCCGATCAAGTACGTCTTCGAGAAGCAAGCACTTTCGGGCAGGATTGCCAGATGGCAAATGGTGTTGACAGAATATGACATTCAGTACGTTTCCCAGAAGGCCATCAAGGGAAGCGTATTGTCTGAATACCTTGCCGAACAGCCGATCGAAGATTATCAGCCGATGAAATTTGAGTTCCCTGATGAGGACATCATGTTTCTTAAGGTAAAGGATTATGATGAACCGTTGCCCGACGAGGGTCCAGATAAGAAATCCCAATGGAAATTGATATTTGACGGGGCGGTTAATTCTTATGGAAGTGGCATTGGGGCAATCATCACGACTCCCCATGGGTCTCACATCCCATTCACCACTAGACTGACGTTTCCGGTCACCAATAATGAAGCAGAGTGCGAAGCATGCATCATGGGTCTAGAAGAAGCGATTGATTTGAGAATCAAGAACCTAGATGTATATGGTGACTCAGCACTTGTGATTAACCAGATTAAAGGGGAGTGGGAGACTCATCAATCGAATTTGGTGTCGTACATGAATTATGCCAGAAGGCTGCTTCCATTCTTTGATCGAGTGGAACTCCATCATGTGCCCAGAGCTGAAAATCAGATGGCTAATGCCTTGGCCACGTTGGCTTCGATGTATAAAGTCAATTTTTGGAATGAAGCTCCAAGGATTGTCCTTTCCCGTCTTGATAGACCTGCATTTGTCTTTGCGATCGAGGAAGCCTCCGATGGCAAGCCATGGTTCCATGATATCCAGACTTTCCTTATGACTAAGGAGTATCCTGAGGGAGCGTCAACCCAGGATAAGAAGACTCTGAGGAGGCTGTCTGGAAATTTTTATCTCAATCCTGATGGATTTTTGTATAAAAGAAACCACGATCTCGTACTACTCAGATGTGTAGATGAGAAAGAAGCGAGTATGCTCATGGAAGAAGTCCATGAAGGCACATTTGGTACGCACGCCGACGGGCATGCTATGACAAGAAAGATCCTGAGAGCAGGATATTACTGGCTAACGATGGAATCGGATTGCTTTAAATTCGCGAAGAGATGTCATAAATTTCATATTTATGCTGATAAGATTCATGTGCCGCCGTGCCCGTTGAATGTCCTGTCCTCCTTGTGGCCGTTCTCCATGTGGGGCATCGACATGATAGGCAAGATCGAGCCCACTGCATCTAACGGTCATCGCTTCATTTTAGTAGCCATCGACTACTTCACCAAGTGGGTGGAGGCAGCCTCGTATGCTAATGTGACCAAGCAGGTGGTGGCTAAATAACAAGATGATGAAGGAGTTGTGCCAGAGTTTCAAGATTGAACACCACAACTCATCTTCTTACCGGCTGAAGATGAATGGCGCCGTTGAAGCGGCTAATAAAAACATTAAGAAGATTGTGCAGAAGATGGTTGTGACCTATAAGGATTGGCACGAGATGTTGCCATTTGCACTGCACGGTTATCGTACAATGGTACGTACGTTAACCGGCGCAACTCCTTTCTCACTGGTGTACGGTATGGAAGCTGTGCTACCGTTAGAAGTTGAGATTCCTTCTCTATGATTTTTGGTTTATGTGAAACTCGATGAGGCAGAATGGATTAAGAACCGACTAAACCAACTCAGCCTGATGGACGAGAAGAGGTTAGCGTCGATTGCATATGGTCACCTATACCAGATCTGAATGAAGAAAGCTTATGATAAGAAGGTGCATCCTAGAAGCTTTCAGACGGGTGATCTCGTCTTAAAGAAGATTCTTCCTCAACACTCCGATCACTGGGGCAAGTGGACTCCCAATTACGAAGGTCCGTATATCGTCAGCAAAGTCTTCTCGGGAGGAGCCTTGTTGCTATCCACGATGGATGGCGAAGATTTTGCATCCCTGGTGAACACGGACGCAGTTAAGAAATACTTTGCTTAAAGAATGACCCGCTGGAAAGAAAAAGAGGATCCAGGCAAAAATAGGGCATCCCGGCGAACCATAAAAAAGGAAAAAGGTTCGGGCAAAAATTAGGGATATAATGAAAAATGTACACCCGCAAAGTCGAAAACCCAGAAGGGCGACTTTGGCAAAAAAGGGTATCCCGGTGAATCGAAAACCCGGAAGGGCGATTCAGGCAAAAGTTAAGGATTTGAAAAAGCAAATGACTGCGTTCCGCGTGTGGACTTTCATTGTTTAGTGGTTTGGAAGACCTGAGGGCCGTTTATCTGAATCAATCTCTTCTGAAGCTGAAGCGTCGGAGAAGTTTCGAAGTCTAGTAGGTCATAGAGGGATCAACTCATGGTGTTCGTCTACGCCATATTGCCGACATTTGTGTATATACTGATGTATCTTTATGTTTTTGCGCAGCTTCCTCATTCCAGGAGCTTGCATCTGTTGTAAAACATTTTTCACCCATTCAGGGGTTCGTCATCAATAAAATATATACTATTCAGCAATTCTGTTTGTTTGTTTAGCATCTATCTGTTTTGTTTGCGAAAAAGAACGCCGATGTTTTTGATAAAATGCGCATACATAAACTTACTGGCCTAGGCCACTGATTGTTGAAACAATGAATTACTTGAACATTGTCACAAGATGATAACCTTGATAGGTCCCTTTGAGAAGGGTATCTTGTCTGTTTGTTTGTGGTGTTGCAGGTATAGCATATTCCAGGCAGTACGCCGTATGTTTCCCAAGCAGGATGATTCCTTCTTCTCCAGCAAGTTCAGCAGCATCTCCCCATGGAGCCCGAGCATAGGACCAAGAGCATTGATATGTATTCCCCAAGCAGAGACGATTCTCCCCCCGATCAAATGTATCCTGAAGGAACGTCATCTCCCCAACTGAGTCATACACTGAAGTGTGTGTTTATTTCCCCAGCACTAGGTCAGCGTGCAGTTTTCTCATGAAAGACTATCCGCAAGTATGCAGCATTCGATAGTTCAAGACTAAAGTCTCCAACGGAATTGAGATTCCCCCACAGAGTTGTATTCTCCCCAGCAAGCAGGATGATTACTTCTTCCCCAGCCAAGTTTGCAAATCCCCAAGAGAGCCGAGTCCTTGGAAGCCGTGCGGGCCATGATTGGTTTTCCGCAGTAGAAGGTTGAACAGCTGATGCTGTATTACCCCGTCGGAGTCGTTATCTCCAGGAAAGCTTTGCCGCGAAGGCCGTGAAGTTTATTTCTGCGATTGACATTGTTTTCCCTCAGCAGTTGTGGTTTGAAGGCCTAGCTGAGCAGGTCTAAGTTCTCGTAGAACTTTATGCCCCTGCAGTAGTCGACTAAAGTTCGTTTCCCCAGGCGGAGTCCAATTGAGATTGGCGTGACTTCTTCTCCTCGGCGGGATGATTCCTTCTCTCCACCAGAGTAGTTCTTTCTCCTTGACAGGAGGATTCTCCCTTCAGCATTTATTTTGCTGATGGGGTCATAGCATTTTGCATGATTGCATAGCATTTACCCTAAATGCGTAGCATTTCCACCATGTGGAGCATTGCGCCATTGTCAAACATATGCATATGAAACATGAGCTAGGTCGTTACCGTTCTTGTTTTGCAGGTGTTCCTTCGTAGAATAGTTTGCTCAAGATGATTCTCGAATTCCCTAGCGAAGTTTATTGTTTAAGATAATTCTTAAAATCCCCAGTGAAGTCGCCAGAGTTGGTTGCTCAAGTTGATGCTTAGAGTCCCCGGCAGAGTATTTGCTCAGGATGATTCCTGAAATCTCCGGCAGAGTATTTGCTCAGGATGATTCCTGAAATCTCCCGCAGAGTTATTGGTTCAGGGTGATTCTTGAAGTCCCCATCGGAGTTATTTGTCCAAGATGATTCTTAAAGTCCTCAGCAGAGAGATGATTCACCCAGAATGATTTCTGGATCCCCGAAGCAGAGTTACTTGATAGTTCTCCAGAATCCCCCAGCGGAGCTATGTCGTCCCCAGCAGATTTGAACGGAGAAGTTGAAATTTCCTTTGAAGACTTAATGATTGAAGTCTGGCAGTAGTGCCAAATACCCTGACTTACTGAGGAAGTTGAAGATAGCGATTGCGACCTAGACTCTTGGATCCAGCCAAGCAAACCAGGCCATAGCCTCAACAACTGGTCCATCAGGGATACCATCCAAGTGACAGGCAAAGAGTAATGATTTACTTTCTCCAATTGTTGTACAACCCTATGTCCTACCCGGGGCATAGTGGTTTTATTGTCAGGGCCTTGTTTGGTTATGTACATGCATTTTACCAATAAATCAAAAGGCGTTTTTCTTCGTATTTAAATGTTGTGATCTCTGTTATTCCTGTTTTATATTTGTTTTGAAAAACAATAAAATGGCAATAGGGTTTGTGCTAACCTGCATATCCTTGTTTTAAGCTTAACCCTTGTTATTGCAGGATCCACATAGCAGATGACATCGATTCTGGACCTTCTACGACTCACTTTGACTTCGATTGCCCGATCTATCAAGCCGAAGAAGAGATTGATGAAAACGAATACCTTCCCGAAGAGTTGGCCCGCTTGTTGAAACAAGAAGAGAAAGTTATTCTGCCTCACGAGGAAGAGATTGAGATTGTGAATCTGGGTTCTGAGGAACTAGTCAGGAACGTCAGGATAGGGGCCGCATTACAGAGTGACATCAAGCGGAGATTAGTCGAGATGTTGAGAGAGTATAGTGACATCTTTGCTTGGTCATATGAAGATATGCTCGGACTTGACACTGACATCGTGGTCCATCACTTGCCGCTACGAGAAGATTGTCCTCCCGTTAAGCAGAAGCTTAGGAGGACACGACCAGATATGGCCGTTAAGATCAAAGAAGAAGTGCAAAAGCAACTTGATGCTGGCTTCTTAGCGGTCACTACTTACCCTCTGTGGGTCGCCAACATAGTACCTGTACCGAAGAAGAACGATAAGGTACGAATGTGCGTCGATTACCGGGATTTGAATAGGGCAAGCCCTAAAGATGATTTCTCGCTCCCTCATATTGATGTGTTGATCGACAATACAACTCAGTTCTCCATATTTTCATTCATGGATGGCTTCTCCGGCTACAATCAGATCAAGATGGCGCCGGAGGACATGGAGAAAACTACGTTTATTACACCTTGGGGAACATTTTGCTACAAGGTAATGCCTTTCGGCCTGAAGAACGCAGGGGTCACTTACCAACGAGCAATGGTTACTTTGTTTCATGACATGATTCATCATGAGATTGAAGTCTATGTTGATGACATGATTGCGAAGTCCCAAACGGAGGAGGGACATCTGGTCAATTTGCTGAAGCTTTTTGAGAGGCTTAGGAAGTTTAGGTTGAGGCTGAATCCTAACAAGTGTACTTTCGGAGTACGGTCGGGAAAACTAGTGGGGTTTATCGTGAGTGAAAGAGGCATCGAGGTTGATCCTGCGAAGATAAAAGCAATACAAGAAATTCCAGCGCCAAAAACCGAAAATGAAGTTCGTGGTTTCCTGGGCAGAATAAACTACATTGCAAGGTTTATTTCTCAGCTCACGGCCACGTGTGAACCGATGTTCAAACTTCTAAAGAAAGATCAGGCGATTATCTGGAACGAGGATTGCCAGAAGGCATTTGAAAAGATAAAATAGTATCTACATAAACCTTCAATCTTGATACCCCCAGTGGCCGGACGACCCTTAATCATGTACTTGACAGTTCTTGAGAATAGTGTGCGGTGTTTTCTTGGTCAGCACGACGAGGCGGGCATAAAGGAGCATGCCATTTACTATTTGAGTAAAAAGTTCACAGATTGTGAATCTCGTTACTCGATGCTGGAGAAGACGTGTTATGCACTAGCCTGGGCTGCCAAACGTTTACGACAGTACATGCTCAATCACAAAACCATGCTGATTTCGAAGATGGATCCGATCAAGTACGTCTTCGAGAAGCAAGCACTTTCGGGTAGGATTGCCAGATGGCAAATGGTGTTGACAGAATATGACATTCAGTACGTTTCCCAGAAGGCCATCAAGGGAAGCGTATTGTCTGAATACCTTGCCGAACAGCCGATCGAAGATTATCAGCCGATGAAATTTGAGTTCCCTGATGAGGACATCATGTTTCTTAAGGTAAAGGATTATGATGAACCGTTGCCCGACGAGGGTCCAGATAAGAAATCCCAATGGAAATTGATATTTGACGGGGCGGTTAATTCTTATGGAAGTGGCATTGGGGCAATCATCACGACTCCCCATGGGTCTCACATCCCATTCACCACTAGACTGACGTTTCCGGTCACCAATAATGAAGCAGAGTGCGAAGCATGCATCATGGGTCTAGAAGAAGCGATTGATTTGAGAATCAAGAACCTAGATGTATATGGTGACTCAGCACTTGTGATTAACCAGATTAAAGGGGAGTGGGAGACTCATCAATCGAATTTGGTGTCGTACATGAATTATGCCAGAAGGCTGCTTCCATTCTTTGATCGAGTGGAACTCCATCATGTGCCCAGAGCTGAAAATCAGATGGCTAATGCCTTGGCCACGTTGGCTTCGATGTATAAAGTCAATTTTTGGAATGAAGCTCCAAGGATTGTCCTTTCCCGTCTTGATAGACCTGCATTTGTCTTTGCGATCGAGGAAGCCTCCGATGGCAAGCCATGGTTCCATGATATCCAGACTTTCCTTATGACTAAGGAGTATCCTGAGGGAGCGTCAACCCAGGATAAGAAGACTCTGAGGAGGCTGTCTGGAAATTTTTATCTCAATCCTGATGGATTTTTGTATAAAAGAAACCACGATCTCGTACTACTCAGATGTGTAGATGAGAAAGAAGCGAGTATGCTCATGGAAGAAGTCCATGAAGGCACATTTGGTACGCACGCCGACGGGCATGCTATGACAAGAAAGATCCTGAGAGCAGGATATTACTGGCTAACGATGGAATCGGATTGCTTTAAATTCGCGAAGAGATGTCATAAATTTCATATTTATGCTGATAAGATTCATGTGCCGCCGTGCCCGTTGAATGTCCTGTCCTCCTTGTGGCCGTTCTCCATGTGGGGCATCGACATGATAGGCAAGATCGAGCCCACTGCATCTAACGGTCATCGCTTCATTTTAGTAGCCATCGACTACTTCACCAAGTGGGTGGAGGCAGCCTCGTATGCTAATGTGACCAAGCAGGTGGTGGCTAAATAACAAGATGATGAAGGAGTTGTGCCAGAGTTTCAAGATTGAACACCACAACTCATCTTCTTACCGGCTGAAGATGAATGGCGCCGTTGAAGCGGCTAATAAAAACATTAAGAAGATTGTGCAGAAGATGGTTGTGACCTATAAGGATTGGCACGAGATGTTGCCATTTGCACTGCACGGTTATCGTACAATGGTACGTACGTTAACCGGCGCAACTCCTTTCTCACTGGTGTACGGTATGGAAGCTGTGCTACCGTTAGAAGTTGAGATTCCTTCTCTATGATTTTTGGTTTATGTGAAACTCGATGAGGCAGAATGGATTAAGAAGCGACTAAACCAACTCAGCCTGATGGACGAGAAGAGGTTAGCGTCGATTGCATATGGTCACCTATACCAGATCTGAATGAAGAAAGCTTATGATAAGAAGGTGCATCCTAGAAGCTTTCAGACGGGTGATCTCGTCTTAAAGAAGATTCTTCCTCAACACTCCGATCACTGGGGCAAGTGGACTCCCAATTACGAAGGTCCGTATATCGTCAGCAAAGTCTTCTCGGGAGGAGCCTTGTTGCTATCCACGATGGATGGCGAAGATTTTGCATCCCTGGTGAACACGGACGCAGTTAAGAAATACTTTGCTTAAAGAATGACCCGCTGGAAAGAAAAAGAGGATCCAGGCAAAAATAGGGCATCCCGGCGAACCATAAAAAAGGAAAAAGGTTCGGGCAAAAATTAGGGATATAATGAAAAATGTACACCCGCAAAGTCGAAAACCCAGAAGGGCGACTTTGGCAAAAAAGGGTATCCCGGTGAATCGAAAACCCGGAAGGGCGATTCAGGCAAAAGTTAAGGATTTGAAAAAGCAAATGACTGCGTTCCGCGTGTGGACTTTCATTGTTTAGTGGTTTGGAAGACCTGAGGGCCGTTTATCTGAATCAATCTCTTCTGAAGCTGAAGCGTCGGAGAAGTTTCGAAGTCTAGTAGGTCATAGAGGGATCAACTCATGGTGTTCGTCTACGCCATATTGCCGACATTTGTGTATATACTGATGTATCTTTATGTTTTTGCGCAGCTTCCTCATTCCAGGAGCTTGCATCTGTTGTAAAACATTTTTCACCCATTCAGGGGTTCGTCATCAATAAAATATATACTATTCAGCAATTCTGTTTGTTTGTTTAGCATCTATCTGTTTTGTTTGCGAAAAAGAACGCCGATGTTTTTGATAAAATGCGCATACATAAACTTACTGGCCTAGGCCACTGATTGTTGAAACAATGAATTACTTGAACATTGTCACAAGATGATAACCTTGATAGGTCCCTTTGAGAAGGGTATCTTGTCTGTTTGTTTGTGGTGTTGCAGGTATAGCATATTCCAGGCAGTACGCCGTATGTTTCCCAAGCAGGATGATTCCTTCTTCTCCAGCAAGTTCAGCAGCATCTCCCCATGGAGCCCGAGCATAGGACCAAGAGCATTGATATGTATTCCCCAAGCAGAGACGATTCTCCCCCCGATCAAATGTATCCTGAAGGAACGTCATCTCCCCAACTGAGTCATACACTGAAGTGTGTGTTTATTTCCCCAGCACTAGGTCAGCGTGCAGTTTTCTCATGAAAGACTATCCGCAAGTATGCAGCATTCGATAGTTCAAGACTAAAGTCTCCAACGGAATTGAGATTCCCCCACAGAGTTGTATTCTCCCCAGCAAGCAGGATGATTACTTCTTCCCCAGCCAAGTTTGCAAATCCCCAAGAGAGCCGAGTCCTTGGAAGCCGTGCGGGCCATGATTGGTTTTCCGCAGTAGAAGGTTGAACAGCTGATGCTGTATTACCCCGTCGGAGTCGTTATCTCCAGGAAAGCTTTGCCGCGAAGGCCGTGAAGTTTATTTCTGCGATTGACATTGTTTTCCCTCAGCAGTTGTGGTTTGAAGGCCTAGCTGAGCAGGTCTAAGTTCTCGTAGAACTTTATGCCCCTGCAGTAGTCGACTAAAGTTCGTTTCCCCAGGCGGAGTCCAATTGAGATTGGCGTGACTTCTTCTCCTCGGCGGGATGATTCCTTCTCTCCACCAGAGTAGTTCTTTCTCCTTGACAGGAGGATTCTCCCTTCAGCATTTATTTTGCTGATGGGGTCATAGCATTTTGCATGATTGCATAGCATTTACCCTAAATGCGTAGCATTTCCACCATGTGGAGCATTGCGCCATTGTCAAACATATGCATATGAAACATGAGCTAGGTCGTTACCGTTCTTGTTTTGCAGGTGTTCCTTCGTAGAATAGTTTGCTCAAGATGATTCTCGAATTCCCTAGCGAAGTTTATTGTTTAAGATAATTCTTAAAATCCCCAGTGAAGTCGCCAGAGTTGGTTGCTCAAGTTGATGCTTAGAGTCCCCGGCAGAGTATTTGCTCAGGATGATTCCTGAAATCTCCGGCAGAGTATTTGCTCAGGATGATTCCTGAAATCTCCCGCAGAGTTATTGGTTCAGGGTGATTCTTGAAGTCCCCATCGGAGTTATTTGTCCAAGATGATTCTTAAAGTCCTCAGCAGAGAGATGATTCACCCAGAATGATTTCTGGATCCCCGAAGCAGAGTTACTTGATAGTTCTCCAGAATCCCCCAGCGGAGCTATGTCGTCCCCAGCAGATTTGAACGGAGAAGTTGAAATTTCCTTTGAAGACTTAATGATTGAAGTCTGGCAGTAGTGCCAAATACCCTGACTTACTGAGGAAGTCCAACTGCAATGCCGAAGTTGTTATATCAAGCTGACACGGAGTGCCTAACGGCAAAAGTTTGGATATCCTTATTTGGTTCATGATTGACCGAGGATTCTACTTTCTGATGAAGTCCGGCTGACGCCCGAGATGTTCTGTGAATGCCTGACAGCATAATTAACTTGATTGTTAAAAATTTCCTAATGACCTGATGAGTCCCGAGGAATCCTTCTACCGCAGTGCTGCGGAATGCCTGACGGCAATATCAGCTATGTATCACCGGTTACCGAGTTACTAGTGATCCCTTGATGACTTGAGGACGAAGATCTACAGCAAAATCAGATGATCATCCCGACGGAGATTTGAGATTAGACCCTTCACCGACTACCGTGTGACCAAGTCCCCCCGCAGAGTTGTCGTGCAAATGTCATGCTCAGTTTGGAAGATGTTCCTACCAATCGGAGTACCGTTTACGAATCATCAGTTACCGTGCAACCGGTGATCCCTTGATGATTTGAGGACGCAAAGATATCAGATAAATCAGAGAATCATCCTGACGGAGATTCAGATCAGTATTTCTCCAGCTAGTTACCGTGCAGCTATTATTTCAGTTTCTGAAGATTTGTCCCCATCAGAGTACCGTGTACTTGTGCAGTTGGCAAATTTTTGGGTTTGTTGGTATTCAACCGTCTCGTACCTTGATTGTTTGAGAACCGTTCGCTTCTCACCCAGTCAGGTCCAAGCCGTTTGAATAGGGGCAGTTGTTGCACCCCAAAATTTGCCCAACATTTCTTTACCTAGCTTGTGTATCATTTCATTCACATTAGCATTATCATTTGCATTTCATTGACATGTGTGCAGGAGATCAAGAGGTATGATTACCAATCAAGATATACATAAGACTATGAAGCTAGTTGGGATGCTTATTCAGATGTTCAAGGGTTGATATCCTTGTCAGAGAAGGTAGAAGATCCTCAGAGAGAGTGATTAAAGCCAAGAGGGTGTGTCTCCTAACTTGAGAGTTGTGGGGAAGACCATCAGATGATTCTGAGGCCATAAAGATGGATTTGAGATCTTGAGAGAGCTCATTAGAAGTGTTGAAGATCCCTTTGAGGCCTAGACAGGTCATTGTGCAAGAATAAGAAGCCTCAGCCATGATTGGTGCAGCTAGGGTTTGACTGGGTCAACCCTAAGTCAACTGATGATTTGAATAAGGTTTAGACCTAATCCAAGAGCCATGTGATCATGGATTAATGCATTGAGATGTTATAAGGATGACTCCAAGGTTAACTCATCATGATTGAGGAGTTTGAGAAGTTTCAAGCTAGGGTTTCTAAGGCTTGACAGTGTAAAATCCCCTAGTTTGACCCTAGTCTTCAAGGCAATGTAGCTCACGATATGATTGTCATCTCATCTTGACCCCAACATGATTGTTGTAGAGCATGATCTTAGATTTAATTTGAGTACTAGAAGTCCTTGATAGGATTTGTAGAACTCAAGTTATGGCTTTGACAAGTTACAAGTCATCTGAGGCATGTGAATTTGGAGCTTGAAAGTTACCCAACTTGCATGAAACGTTTGCCCAAGAAGGATGATTCCTATGAACTTTTGGTCAACATAAATGTTTTTACATATTCTCTTAGAGTTCCATAGAGTACTAGAAGTCCTTGATAGGATTTGTAGAACTCAAGTTATGGCTTTGACAAGTCAAGGGTATTTTGGGAAGTTATGATTTTAGGTCATTTTTGGTTATAGGCCATGTTCACCAACTTAGACACCTCAAATGAAGTTTTGTTCAACTTGAAAGTTTCTCAAAATAGGGTTTTAACCTTGACCATGTATCAAGGAGACATTGAAATGGCTCAAGGAAGGACTTGGTTCAAGGAGTTGTGAAAAGGAAGAATTAAAGGCATTTAATGACCAAAAATTGAAATAAATCATTTGGTGTCCAAACAAGGCAAAGTTATAGGTCATTTTGATTGGGAAAATCATTTTAGAAACAATGGAAATATTACATTTTTGGTTTGAATCCATTTTCAAGCCATTTCATTTTGTTGCTTCATGATGAAGCAACATATCAAATTCACACCATTGGATTGCAAACAAGGAAATAAGCATAGCAAATCAGTTCAATATCTCATGAGGTGAAAATTCCAAGTGTTTTCAGGCCCAAACAGGGTGAAATCGTGACTGGTGTGGGAGAGATTTTGGAGAGAAATTGAAATTGCAAAATCTCATTTGGAAGCTTACAGAACTTTCTAGACATTTCCATTGAGTTCTATATAAGATTTGGAGTGTGTTCAACCAGTTTTTTGGAAGCATTTGAAGCTGGTAGCAGAGAGAGCATTAGATTTTGCAGAGCTGCAACTCAAGATCGGATTCTGAGATTAAAGAGAAATCAAGCCAAATTGAGGTGTGCATTAGCTTCAGAGGAAGATTTGGAGTGAATCTGGATCATATTGGAGGCTGAATCGAGCAGAGATTGTACTTGTTCTTCATCTGAAATCAGGTTTGTACAAATCAAAATTCTGCTTAATTTATGGAGAGATAGCTAGAAATCTTTAGGTGGTTAGGTTCATAGCATGACATAGATGGATTTTGGTACAAGAAACTGATGGATAGAGACACTTTAGGTCATGGATCATTTTCTGTTGAGGTTGATATCTCAAGATTCTTGAAGGAATAATCATGTTTGGATAGTGGAAATTGATCAGTGAGAAGTGTAGATTGCATTAGGACCATTATTTTTTAGAATTGTAATGATCAAGATTTAGTGTGTTTCTGAAAATGTGATCGGGTTTTAAGTTAGAGCAAGAGTTGGAGAATTTGGAGATTGGATTTGTGTTCAGGAGGAAAAATTGAGTGAGATGATGATTTGTTTTAGTATTTTTAATGACCTGTGATGAGCTCTTCACCGGAGAAGAGGGTGGCGCTGCAACTCAGGCCACCGTCTGGAGAGTTCCCTCCATCTGATTTAAATTTGGGGACGAAGCACATTGACCATTGGATGGGTGTTTGACCATTGACCTGGGCAAGGATTACACGGCCACGATTGGTTTTCAACCTCTAAAGAGAGACATTGAGATGAAACGCACCGTTTCATTTAATTGGAACTTTGGGCTTAAGGATCCAAGTGATATCCACACCCCCCATTTTGGCCCAGTCTGGAAAATGAATTGAAAATAATTGCTATTTGATATGCAGGTTTTATTATTTTCTTCTTATTTTCTTTATTTGTCATCATTTCATGTAGTTTAGGAAATAATTCATAATAAATAGAAAAATAACTCAATTTGATCCAGATTTTTTTCCCCTGACTCATGAATGAGTCTAGAATTTTAAGAAATTAAGATTTTAGGAATTCATGCATTTTTATTTTAATTGCATTTTTTGTATTTTAATTGATATTAATTTCATTATGGTTGATACCTTGTCTTGCTAATTTTTGTGTGATCATTTGATGATGATTTTTGAGCTGATTCTTTGTGTGTAGCTAGTTTAGACATGTATGCTCCTCTAGTAATTTTCTCACATTTTTGTGAAGAAGTTTAGGGCTGTTTTAGTATTGGAACTTTAGGTGCTCTAGTTTTAGGGTTTAACCTTAGTACCCCATAGTTTAGGATTTAATTCTAGGACTTATTGGATGTTTTGATCTCTGGAATTAACATGATAGAGTCATGATTGACTTAGGTTCCCATAGTTATTGTTGTAGGATTTTACAATTGGTTTTAGTATTTTAGTTGGAATTAACTTTAATACTAGGTTTTAGGTGATCCTAACTTGCTAACTCAACTAGAATGACTTCTTTAGTGCCCTTAGACTAGGGTTTTGCTTCTCTTGCTCTTGGATGATGATGAAGGCATGTGTGGGCTGCTGTGGAATGCATGATGGAGCTTGGACTTGAAGTTTTCTCTTCCTTTGGTGTAGTTTGTTTAGGGTTAAGGATTGGGGTTTTTAGGGAAATCTCTGAGAATAGATTTTCTTCCTTCATGAAGCATGGAAGGTGTTGATCACTTCCATTCCTCCCTATGATGTAAGGTCCCATTGTGAAGGCCTCATACCTCCTTTGGTAGGATGATTGGCTCCTCACAAATTGGTAGAACCTTTGAGGGTGCCTTTCCTTGATGGTGGAGTGCTTAGAGGTGACCTTTGGTCTTCACTTTGCTCACCACTATCCACACCTTGCTCTTGTTAGATGAATATTTCTCCCTTGCTAGAGGATGGAGTTCCTTGCTAGAAGATTGAAGATGCTAGAGGTTGCACTCTCATGTGTTTGAAGACTGCCATTGGAGCTGAAGCTTGAAGATCAAGAAGAACAAGTTGACACTTGAAGATCAATTGAGATTGAAAGAAGAGCTGAAGCTTGAAGAAGTTGGAGAGCAAGTTGATACTTGTGTTTGATGCATTGAGAGCTTGAAGAAGCAAGTTGATACTTTCTATTGAAGATGAGAGTCTTGAAGAATAGTTACAGACTAAGGATTGAACTGCTGTTAGAGGATTGCTTTGTTGTGAAGCTGTGGAAGTTGTTGATCTGCTTTCTTTCCTGTCTGTTTGCTTTGCAACTGTATTGATGTGACTTGTTTGATTTGCTTGATGCATTAGAATAAGGTCATGTTTAGATTGTGTTAAGCTAGGAGCATGATTGCACTAGAGGTTGAGTTGCTCCCTCTGCTTGTATTTTTATTATATGGCTTTGCTTGTGGGTATTCGGTAGAGCCTTGCTCCCTTGCCTATGTGGTTTATGATTTTCTTGATGGCATGTTATTTTATTTCTTCTGTATGATTGCAGTTATTCATATCTGGCTTGAGGTCGAGACGAGCTTGTGGAGGCTGATGCCCCACACACATTTCCTCCCTCACTTGCATTGCATGCAGTTTACAGTCGTTTACTGTTTAAGCTGATGCTTTATCTATTTCTGTTTATCATTGACATGATCCCCTAGGAATCTCACTTCCTTTGATAAGGAAGTGATGATAGAATTTTAGGTTGAAACCTATGCATGATAACTTCTAGGAGTTCCCTGTTTCAAACCTCAACCATAGGATGAATCCTTGGCATGACAACAACAGGACTTGATAGTCTCCCCGTAGTTGTCCTTCTCTCATCTCATCTCGAAACAACAGTAAAAAACGTAATAAAGGCAAGTTAGTATAAGCGCGATACGAGCCTTAAGCTACTTGGATAATGATAATTGAGCGGCCTCCTCTCAATTGTCTAGAATGTTTAGTATACGTCCTTTGGACGATATGCGGCGCATTCGCTCCCAGGTCATAGTCTCTAGTGTTGTACAAACTGCAAACATCCATAAAAAACAGTTCTTTCGTAAAAGATAGAAAACAAACTTCAAACCTTTTTGCCCCGTGGGCCCATAATTCAAAGGAAGCTTTTCTAAAGAAAAGAGTGTCGTTAACTCCCAGTTCTACCATAAACGGTAACGCCTAAGTCTCCAAGGGTCGAGCTGCGTACACGAAACAGCTGGAACTGTTTGTTAACCCTACTCGAAAAAATAGATGAATCTGAATTCCCGTAATCCGTATTATCCCGAACTACGTAAGCTCTGATCTCTCAAACCTGTTGAGAGTACGTAGGCACAATACTGATGTATTGGCGAGCCACCTTCCCCCATCACCCGTATTTAGTCGAACTAAGTTGACTCTGATTTCTCATTCTCTGATGAGAATACGTAGGCATAAAGTGCGACGCCTTGCCGAGTCATTTTCTTTTCTTTTCAAACCAGGCCTTGATAGGTAGATAGTAAAACCAACCCGTCTGATAAACACAACAAGCATGGATCCCATCGAGTACGATGGACGTGAGGGATGCTAATACCTTACCCTTGCGTAACCAACTCCCGAACCCAGACAATGGTTGCGATGACCTTGTCTTATACCTTTTCGTCAGGTTTTTCCGATCGTTTCCTTTCCCGTTCTGAGGGATAAATAACGAAAGGTGGCGACTCTTTTGTTTTGCCGGCACCTTATTTTCACAGAAGCGACAGGTGTGCCACAACCTCAGCATGGTAGAGGCGTATATGGATGAGGGCGAGGGCGAGGCCGCTACTGAGCTCTCCATATAGGTTCATTTACTCACTTTCCACCTTGTATCAAAATATTAAGGACAATGTTTGGTTCAAGTGTGGGGGAGGAGTTTTATCGTTTTAGTTTTACTTGCTTTCTAGTTAGATTTATTATTTCTTAGTTTAGTTTATGTTTTAGAATTTCATTTGTTTTTAGTATTTTGTCGAGTCATTTCATGTGATGTCGAGTCCTTATGCGTAGTTCTCAGTTGTTATTAAATTTACCTAAATTTAGACTGCCAACATCTTTTTTTCATTTTGATCCATGGCACGACACTCTGGAAAGTACATAGGTTGTTTTGCACTTTAGGCTATGTTAGAAAGACTTGGGAAAGTTTTGATAAAATTGATACCGTTCTAACACCATAAAACCCCTAACTATTAAAAATCAATTTGAGTATCCATTATAACGAGACCTTAAGCTCAATTCCAAAGTAAACTCTTAGTAGTTTATAATACTAGTTAGCATTATCCTAAGCAGGAACCAAGTGAGAAACAGATGCAAATAAGTGAATGATCTCAGGCTTAAAATAAAAAAAATTAATTAAGATAAAAATGAATAATGAGATATGTTCCCTCTAAGTTAGGTGGTCCTCACCCGATCACTTAGCCTAACGGTGCAGAATCTATAAGTTCAGTTAATAGTTAAGCCTATTTTTCGAGAAAAGAAAAAGAGGAAAAATCAAGTTATAAAGAGATCATAGTCACTAACATGTTTACTTACCATGACTGTGTAAGGATAACAAGCTTAATGTGATTTCATTTGAATGAGTGAGGTGAAAATGGAAAGAGAGATCTAGGTTGAGTTATAGTGGCATGATTCAGATTGGTTAGCATAAGGAGGGAGTTTTTTACTGTGAAAAATAGATTTGAGTCATTACGGTATCCTTGGTATAGATACTTTGTACCTATTTAGCATTGGCCTAGCAACCGCGTATAATTAGAGTTTCATTGTGTTTTTTTGTTTGCACCACACTTACTTCTTTTCATCATGTTGGTTGATTGCTTGAGGACAAGCAATGGTCTAAGTGTGGGGGAGTTTGATAACGTGAAAACATATCATATATTCTAACCCAATCCACATGCTATTTAGTGTCTTTTTTATCATGTTTTCATACTATTATTCTGTGTTATATTTTCATTTCAGGTAGTTATCTAATATAGAGTGTCATTGCAAGAAAACAACTAAAAAAGCAGGAAAAATTAGTTTTTGGCAGAATTTGCACTTTTCAGGTGCATGGTGTTCGCCACCACCTCATGGCATTCGCCATGTACCCCAACCACATCACATTCAACTTAAGCCCATGGAATTCAACATGGACCTCATGGTGTTCTCCATTAAGGCGCACATTCAGCAAACATGGAAAACAAAATTTGGCCCATTCTTCCCTTCTTCCCTACATTTTATCCATGACTTCTAAACGAATTAAAGAAAGTTAACAATAATATACCTCTATATAAGATCAGTTTTCATAGGATTTGAATGTCCAAGTTTATGCACGGAAGCTCTGTCGATTTAGTTTTAAGAAAATATTTACCATTCAAAGTGATAGTCTCTTGCATTGAGAGGTTATCACACCATTAGTTTTAAGTTTCTATTATTGTATGCTTGGATCATAATCTTGTCAGCATTATTGATGTTTATTTTGTTTCTGTCTGTTGTATTCTAAGTATTCCGCGGTTTAATTCCATTTTTACAGGTTTCTTATATTATTTCTTTATATTTCCGTTTATCGCATTTTAATTTGTTTATCATGCTGTCCTTAATTTCAATTACCAAAATTTATGTGTTTAATTTTCAAAGCATGTCTTCCTAAACCTCTTTAAGTCTGGTATGTGAGGACCATCATTCCGACAGGACTCGATAATAAAATTGGCGTTAATTTGAATTAGGTTTTATTGCCTAAGAATCCTTCACCTTCTCACTCTTTTAGTTGTGGGACCCAAACCGTCCCTCACCATTAAAAACATATCCTATTCAACCCTTTTAACTAAAATTTGTTATTTCTCTTCTCACTTTTCATTCTAACTTTCCTCGTCTCTTAATTTTACCCAAACCATCTATGTCTTCTCTTTACAAAACCTTCATCTTCCTTTTATAAAACTTCTATTTATAAAAAAAAACCTCTACCTCCATTCAAACCCCACCATTTATTCTTCGAACCTGAATTCTACCAATACTTCACTCTCACAAGTAAAAAAAACTAAACTCCATACATACACTTTCACAAAGTTTTTTTTTCAATGGCACCCAAAAGAGCTAATATAGAGAAAGTGACTTCTCTCCTCGATCATAATTTTGTGAGTTTCCTTCTCATGTATTTTAGTTTTTGCTAAAAAAATTGGGGTCAATGTTTGATTCAGTTTTTTTGGAATTGAGTTTTATAGTATTTATTTTATGATTTTATTATCTATGATGATTTTGTTGGGAATCCCATATAGGCATATCATTTCTTCTTTGATAAACCATTCAACCACTTGTCTCGTTATATTGGTGTATGAAATTACTTCTACCCATCTGGTGAAGTAATCAATAAATCCCAGAATGAAATTGTGTGTGTTTAAACCTTTTGGTTTGGTGAGCCCAATCATGTTTATTCCCTACATAGAGAAATTCAATGGTTCTATTAGAATGTTCAAATGAGCGGGCGACATGTGTATCTTATTGGCGTAAATTTTACTTTTCTGGCATTTCCAAACGTAGATGAAGTAGCCAGATTCCATTGTCAGCCAATAATAACCAGCTTTGAGGATTTTCTTTGCCATTTCATGCCCATTTTCACAAGTGTTAAAAGATCCCTCGTGAATTTCTTTAATGAGCATATTTGTTTCGTATCTATCCATGTATCTGAGCAGAACTATTTCATAGTTTATTTTGTATAATACATCACCATTTAATAAGAACTTTAATGCCAACCTTCTTAAGGTTTTTTATCTCCATTTGAGGCATTCATTGGGTACTCTTACTTTTGAAGAAAACACTTGATGTCATGAAACCATGGTTTATCATCAGTTTCCTCTTATGACTAGTGCCTCATGGTAGAAGTTCACCCTGAACATTGATGATAATGTAGATAAGGCATCTTCCACATAGTTTCCTTTTCTAGGAATGTGATGAAAGTAATTTCATCAAAGAACTTCGTCAATTTTATAACGTGATAACGGTATGGGATCAGCTTGGCTGACGGGTTTCCTATTCCCCCTTTACTTGGTAAATAACCAATGTTGAGTCTCCATAAACCTCTTGTATTTTGATCCTTAGATCAATAGAAGCTTCAATGCCAAGAATGCATGCTTCATATTCTTTCATATTGTTCGTGCAATTGAAACATAACCTTGTTGTGAAGGGAGTATAACCATTTATTCCCATCTTCCACCGTTTCCACTTGATTGCAAAAAACAAATCCCGCACTGAGGAAGATTTCCTAGATGCTACAGACATGCCCTTTGTCTTCAGTTGGAGATAAAACCTCCTCTACATGTGGTTGGTACCTCAATCCACATCGGCTCTTCTTTTGTGCATGTTCAACATTTGTACCCAACCTTCCATGTTCCCTATTTCTATCATGGCTTTCACATCTTTCCATGAAGACATTGGCATTTTTGACGTTCCTACATTATGCCTTTGGCTTACCATCGCAACATTTGCCACCTCCAATGCTTGGAAAGAAGTTTCCAAGTTTTCTCCATCAGCCTCGATTTTTGTAAACAAGGATAGGTGACTAACCAATGAAATTGATGATCCGGATATCGGTTATTTCACTATTTTAATGCTTTGCTTATGTTTATCATTTAATTTGAGTTCCCTTAGTTATTAATCATCAAACACATGCTAGAGTATTTTATCCAGGCATTTATTAAGTTGAATTTGTGTCTTAGCTGTGTGACTTGATTCAGTGGCCTTCTTGAATTGATTCAAATTTTTTTTCCTTGACTCGATTCAAGGCATTCATGAATTGATTCATGAAAGTTCCTCAAAAGTTCATTTAGATTCTGTTTTTATGAATCAAGTCAGAAGAAATTTTGAATTGAGTCACAATTCTGGAAATTCCAAATTGAATTGATTCATTAAGGCTCGCGACTTGAGTCAGGATGCTAATTTGAACTAATTCATTTTGGAGTCGACTCAAGTGAACTGCCCAAACTGAACTGAGTCATGGGAATTGTGAATCAATTCACGAAGTTCATTTTAACTCTTTAATTATGCATTTTCTCTTGCACCTATAAATAGGGATTTCATTTCCTCATTTCAAGAGAGATCAAATTTCTTTCTGTGAGAAAACCTTTGCAAACACAACTTCATTCTCTCTTTCAAATATTCATATTAATCATAACCATCGAAATTATTCTCTCGTGCATGTGTGTGTGATTAATTCTAGGGAAGTGATCCTCTTCTACTGACAGATAAATCTGCAAGCATACAGTTGATCGTGTACTCTTAAAAAGGTTGTCGAACCCATATGGAAAGATAATCAAACTAATGTTATCTATGGTTGCTGTGCGAAGCTAAGGCTCGAGTTAAACAGAAGTTAATACTAATTACAGAGCTGAAATCGAAAATCTAAGAATAATACTAAAACAAGCACGAAATATGATTTCTGCGCACCTAAGGGGCCTTGTAGATAAAGGGTACCAACTTAAAAGCCCTGCGTCACGCTCTTGCGGTCTTAACTAAGTCGTACTTCTCAATCCCAAGATTTTTCTCTCGCTCGCCCGATAACTAAGAATTACTCTTTGAAAGCCGATAGTATCTTAATCAACACCTAAAGCAATCTCGCTGTATTTAGATATTGATGCCTAATTTCTACTATTCGGTTCACTCCTCACATTCTCACGAATCTCGACTTAAACCTTTATTTACTTCTCACTCTCGTGACGAAACAATGTCAAATAACCTCTCACTCTCGTGACAAAGCTACTTAAATTTTACTTGGAGATTGCAACCAAAATGGCATGCATTACAATTTCACACCTATTATAACTAGGAAGTCCTTCCGGTTACGACGGTCCTCATAAGACGGTCTCTATTCGATCTAGCTTGACATGGTTAATTCTAATCCTGACATGTTAACAATGCTGAAAATTACAACATACATATTGAATTAAACTTAAGAAATTATTAGTTTTTGGTTTATATGAAAATGAATTAAGTGCATACACATAGATATAAAAATGCAGTAAAACAAAGAGAGCAATAACCTTTTGATTGCAATGGAATAAATGAAAATGAACTTTTATTACTTGGATCCGAGTATTACAGCAGTGCAACATAAAGGTAAATACAATATTGCAACAATTCCTCGATGTGAGCAATTGTTGCTTTGGAAAAGTAATATGCTGGTTAAAAGTCTAAAAAAGGTTCGGCAGCGCTTCCGCACGGGTCAGTTCTCCCTTAAAAAATCCTAAAAGGGACCTATTTATAGAGAAAAAGGCAGTTGAATAACTCCCCATTCGAAATCAGAAATTGGAGGGAAAACATAACCGCCAGCAACTGCTCAAAAATTGATTTTTGCAGTTGAAACTGCTCCTGCGAACTGCACGGTGATCATCGTGGTGCCCATGGCGAGCACCATGGTCTCAATGGGCAGATGGCGAGCTCCATTTGATGGTGGTGAGCGCCATATCAGCAAGGCTGGCAGAATTGCTGGTTTTTGCTGGATTTTCCTTCTCTTTCACTTCTTTTCTTGATTTCTTCTAGAATCTCGATGGGAATGCCCACCAACATAAAAACAGTGTAAGAACATATAAAAATGAAAAAGACTCGATAAAAACTCGGACCTAAAATGCACAAAGTGAGCCTAAAAATACGATACAAAATCATGTTATCAAACTACCCCACACTAAGACTTTTGCTTGTCCTTAAGCAAACTCCCAATAGAAATAAAACAATAAATGCAGCGCTCGACTCGTAGGCACGAGAAAAACAATCAAAGCACAAGGTTGCTAGGCTAATGCTAAACAGATAGGTACTAAATAGTGCAAACGAGGATACCGTACCAACAAAAATCCACCAAAGCGAACAAAGATTTCCTTCCTATGCAATACCAATTCAAATCACGACATTACAACTTGACCTACAAAAATTAGTTCTTATTCACCTCTCTTTCATTCTTGCGCAATCACATTAAGCCCGTTATTCTTTGTACTTACATGGTAAGTGAACCTGTTAGTGTTATACGATCTCTTGTTCAAAAATTCTTTCTTTTTAGCACATTATGTTTTCTTTTATTTACGAATTTCAAGAGTCCAAACCTTTAGGCTAAATGGTCGGGTGAGAGCCACCTGACTTAACGGGAACTTGTCTTTCATTCGCTTTTTCTATAAAATCACACAATTCATGTTTTAAGATCAACACATATTTGCATCAGTTCATTACTTAGTTCGTACATAAAGATGGTGATGACTGCTATTATAAGCTAATCAAGACGCTACTTCTAGAGAACTAGGAATAAGGTTCCGACATAATGTCTTTTTAAATCAATATCACATATTTAGGGAATCTAGGGTGTAGGAACGGTACCGATATTAACAAAACTTTCCCAAGTCCGACTAACATAGCCTAAAACAAAGGTAAACAACCTATACTCGCAGTGTCATGCCATTGAGTCAAATTAAAGTTGGGGTCAAAATGAGGGAATTTCCAAACATATTGAAAATGTAAAGTATAAATGGACTCACGGAGCATATGACTCGATAAACAAACAACAAAACAAATAAATAAAATAACTAACTAGAAAGCATAAAAACATAAAGACATAAAGCGATAAAGCTCCTCCCCCACACTTAAACTAAACATTGTCCTTAATGTTGTGGAACAAGGTGAAAGAAGGAGTGGATAAACCTGGTGTGAGATCAATGATGGCGGCCTCGGTCGCGATGTCGTCCACCACTTATGTTGAAGGGGTTTGGAACATGATGCACGTAAGCACTCAAGTCTTGAAATTCTAATCGTAAACCATTCATCTCCTCGATCAGGTCACCAATATTATGCTGAGTACTCTCAAGGTAGTCATGTTGTTACTGGCTAATGTGGTCAACAATGACTCTTAGCTCCTCATGTTGTCTCTGCAAAGTCTGAAGCATCAGGTCACGATCAACCTCCATGTCATTCTTGTACCTCATCTCTGACAAAATATCATCAAGGGCACTCCTCATAGCAATATAATCATACTTTTGGGGTGACTGATATGTACCTGCGAAATGGTCAGCAACAAAAGGTGGAGCGTGTGCGTGGGTACTAGGCCCGGATGCATCAGAAGCACGAGGGCATATCCTAGTCTGTGGGGCAGTGCGTCCCATGACAGTATGATAATACCTATCAGCACTTTCCTCCTCTAAATCCGGTGCGTCAAGATAAAATAGCCAATTAGTACTAACACGCACATTAATGCGCTCGGAGCAGGGAAATGTGGCAGCTCTAACCTCTCTGGTGCAAACCATCATATGAAACTTGCCATTGGGCAAGAACTTTACAAGTCGCATAGAACGACAATAGTCTAAATCATAAAAAAAGACAAGGCATACTCTCAAGAGTCTCTAACTCAGTGTGTAAGTTGAGTGAGCAAGCTCTGGCAGTTATAATTCTGCGACACAAATAGGACCATTGTTTCTATTTTCGGCATAAAGCATGTGTGCTAAAAGAAACGGTGTCAGATTCACTTTAGCTTGGGAGAGGTCACAATGGATAAAAAATAAATCTTTAGAATTCACGTTTCAGGTGTTCTCTTGGCCAAAGATGGTGGAAGATAGAACATGGCAAAGGTATCTAATGGCTGGGTTATGGATGGTGGTAACCTTTAGGCTTTCCCAAGTAGTGGTGTGGGTGTTAGTTATTTGATACCAGAAGTTAAAAGCACCAGCCTCCCACTCACCCTCTAGGGGTGTTTGAGTGAAGAATGCCTCACTGCTAGGAAATCCAAAGATATCACCTACTTGCTCTTGGATGAGGGAGTAATCTATATTAAACATCCAAAAATGAATGGTACTCAAAATATGGGAATGGTCGGTAAGATAATAGAGCGAACTCAAGAAATCATATGTCAACCTAACAGATGTAACATTAGTCATAAAGTAGAATTGAGACATATCTAATTTATTGAGCATCTAGGAGATGCTATCAGAAAGGCCTAGAGCACGCACAGCCTCAGGGTCGGGGTACCTTGTTGCTAGAACGGGCCTCTTGCAGAGTCTGTGAAAGTTGGTTCGTTGGGTTTTGCTGCAGTTGGTTGAAGATTCTGGTTAACGAAGTTGATGGATATAGATAGAAGGATTATGTTATGGTGATGATGATAGAAAATGGATTGGTTAAGGGTTTAAATAGATGGAATATGGAGAATATGAATGGTTGGAGGTTAAGGGGAGTTAATGAGAAGTTATTAGGGTGGTTAGGATTCTAGGAAGTTGAAAAGGTGATGATTAAAGGAGGTTGTTATGGGAAAAGCACGCAGGAAAATTGAATTCACGTGGGTTCTGTGTTCAGAGCTTCATGGCGAACGCCATAAGGCACATGGTGAGCGCCATGTGCTTCAATGACCGAAATCTCAAGTTTTAACCTTATGGCGAACGCCATGAGGCAACAAAAACGAGATTTTCAGCCAAAAGCTCAACAAGATCATTTTTTTCTGGAAATTGTTTTCTTTTCTTTAAAGGAAACAAAGGGAAAAATTCTAAAACAATAAAAAAAATACATAAATGCGTAATTAATGGGAAATGTGTATTTAATCAAAGTACAGTACACGAAACAATTCAACGTCGGCATTCCGACAGTATAACAATGGAATGAAAAGTAATAGTACAGACAATACGGGAAAAGGAAACACGAATAAAAATGAAGAAACTATCTTAGGAAAGCAAGGGAAACTAAATACGTCTTCAGAATTATCCGTTGCGGCTTCTAACTAAGTAGACTATATGGAACAGATGTTCCAGCTCCTCATGCACAACATCCATAAGTCCTTTAAAATCTACTCTCAAAGAACTTATATCATCTCTTACAAAGTCTAGCTCGGACTGAAGGGCATGGATATCAGTGGCTACAGAGATAGGCGGATTAATTAGATGGACTGCAGAACCATAAGTAGCACCATCAGACATGTTAGTATCCATATTCTCGTATTCCTAAGGAGAGTCAGGTCGAGTCAAGGTCTCATTCAGAACTTCCAAGTCATACAACCAATTTTCCTTATTATGAACACTAGTCCTTTCATGGTTTGGCAAGGTAAAAGCATGAACAACAACATTATCAATTAGCAATTCAAACTCAACCGAGCCAAGATTTTCAATAATTCCACAGTTAAAACAGAAGTTGATGTCCATGGGGCGAATGCAACCAAAAACATGAGTATGGTTCAAATGATACTGCATTCCAATAGCATCTGCGATCATTTTGACCAAACCTCCTATGATAATAGTGTTGCACCCCAAAATTTGCCCAACCTTTTTTTTAGCCTAGGCTTATGTTTCAATTGCATAATCATTTGCATTGTCATCATGTACATAGTGCATTCATCTGCATTGCATAGCATAGGCAAGCTAATCTTAATCAGGGGATCAAGTGCTATTCTTATCTCAAGAGGCATATCCAAGGGTTTTCATTCATATTCAAGACTACTCAGGTCATCAGGGAAGAATTTGAGCTTTAAAGAGTTGACAGATCACTCATTGGGTTCTCCCCTATCTTGAGGTTATTTGGGGATCATCAGAGGAAGTGTGAGCCATGAGCCAAGAGCATGAGGTGTGTATGGATGTTATGAAGAGCCTGGATGATCATTTTTGAGGAGTAACCAAGTCATTGGAATGATTGCAAGAGCCTCAGTTGAAGTCAGTCAACTAGGGTTTTATCTGGGTCAACATTAGGTCAACCCTAGGTCAAAGACTTGTTTTGAAAGGCATCAAGGATCATTTGAAGAATGTGGGATTCATTATTTGATATATGGATATGGATATGGTGTTGTGCCAAAGAAAAATCAGAAGGAGTCAAGGAGAAGTGGAGTTACCAAATTAAGGTTTCAGTGTAAAATCCCCTGATTTAGGTCAAACTTCAAAGCAGTGTAACTCAAGATGCAAGCTTCATATGAATTTCTGGTCCACATGAAACTTGTAGAGTATCTTCATAGCTTTAATTTTAGTGGTGGAAGTCATCAAGACGATTTATAGAACTCAAGTTATAGCTCTTGCAAGTTACAGGTCATCTGAGGGCACTGAAATTTGCTTGTGAAAGTTGTCTGTCTTCCAATCAACTTTTGACCTTCAAGGAGATTTCAAATGGATTTCTGGACAACATGAGAGTTGTTCCTCATTGTCTTAGATTTCTAGAACGGTATGGTATGCCTTCATATGATTTGTGGAACTCTACTTATGTCCTTGGCAAGCAAAGGGTATTTTGGTCATTTGAGAATTACAGGTCATTCTTGGCCTATGCCAAAACTCATACAAGGAAGCTTCAAATGAAAAACTTCCCAACATCAAAGTTGCTCAAAATGGAATTTTAAGTCTAGAAAAGATGTCATGGAAGTTTGGAAATGCATAGAACTCAAATTGATAAAAGTTGGTGAAAATGGCTTAAAAATGGCATATAACTTGAAAAAGTTCAAATGGAAAATTGGTTTGGGCAATCTACAAATCCAAAATGGGTCATGTAATATACCAAATTGATTCTAAACAACATTTTAAAGACTTTGGTTCAGCCACAATTTTGAGATAGGGCTTTAAAAATGGGGTTGCTTTGAAAATCCATTACTTGCATAATAAGGCAACCATGCAAAACTTAGCATAAGGCAAAATTCAGGGTATGTATCCACTCCTACACTCCTAATAACTCATGCAAGGAGAAATTCAAGTGTAATTGAAGGGCTGCAAGGGATTTTGACATGAGATATTATATGAGATGAGATGGATTATCATATCATGACATGAGATATTCTAGAACCATCCTAGAGGGATCCAGAAACTTCTAGGCATTTCCATCATCATCTATATAATGAATTGGGATCATTGGTGGAAAAGGTTGGTGAAAAGAGAGAGAGAAAAGTGAGAATTTCATTGTTGCTTCAATTGTAAGAAAGAGTGAAACTCCATATTCAGCATCAATTCAATTGATTCTTCTTCTTCATTCATGATCCATTGATCTTGTTGAGTGCATAGAAGCTGCTTCAGAGGCTTATTCATGGAAGATTGAAGAACTAGGGTTTGAAATTGCAAGAATCCATATCAGATTCGAATCTCATACTACAAGCCTTCATCTTCCAACTTTTTGCAAACAGAAACAAGAGCATCATCTAAGGATCATTTGTGAAAGATTGCAAGTGTTGAATCAAGCTATTTCTCCATCTGTTCATCAAGAAATTCAGGTATGCAATTTGATCTCTACACTCTTAATTATGCCTTGTTAGCTGAATTTGTTAGGCTAGAGTTGTTAGGGATAGGTAGAAGATGCTTTTCAGAGACTTAGGGCTCCATTGATGAGGTTTGATCTTAGGGAAGTGCAACTTTAATGACATAGAACACTCAGTTTAGGGAGCTTTAATCTTAGTTAAGATGTTTAGGATACTCCACATAATGTGTAGAACACAATAGTGTAAGTTTCTGCAAGAATCCTTAGCATGCATATCAGTGAAAGCGAGTGGTATCCAAGATTTACACCTATCGGGTTTGAGTTTTGGGGAGGTTTTAGAGAAAACCAAGGGTAAGGTCTTGTAGAGGGGAAGGAGTAGGCCATTTTTGGTTTCTATATCGTGACCTTTCATTGAGTGGAGAGTGAGAACAGAGGGGATGGAGGTGTGTGCATGGAGGGGGGTTTTTCTGAAATTAGGGTTTCATTTGGAGAAGATGAAGGAGGGCCGTGGATTTGGAGGGAGACTTTTGACCTGAAATCTAATCTGAGGGTTGAGATTCAAAGCTGGAAACGGAGGGAAAGTGAAAGCTGCAACGCAGCGTTTCACTTAATGAAGCCTCATGGGCCTGGATCAACAATGCTATCCCCACCCCTGTCTCAAGCCCATTTCAATTTTAACTAGAAACTAATGCTATTTGCACCGTTCTCGTTTCTTTTTCTTTTTGATTTTCTGTTTGATTTTCTGAAACATAATGGGCCTAGCGCGTTTGTTATCCGCACCTCCCCTTCTGGCCCATCAGCCATAATGAACTGAGCGCAGTTGCTTGTGACACCCCCTCCCAATTTAATTCATTTCTTTGATTTTATTTTTCTTTTTATATTTTTAGCATCTTTAAAAAATCATATAAAATTGGAAAATTGATATTTTTCATTTCTTGTTTTTTCTATAGATCAATAGTTCTGTCTAGAAAATTAGCAAATAATAAAATTAGAATTTTATTTTGTTTTAGTATTTTTTGTGCATTTTTCTTTTAAATAGCTTTTTAATGAGTTTAGGTTAATACATAATTTTGTTGATTTTAGTTCAATCAGCTCCCCTTAGATTTAGGATCCATTCTTTTTAGGGTGATTAACTTAGGACTTTAGCTTCCTCATAGAATTTAATTCATAATTTTAGGATTAATTTTTTGGATGATTTGATTAGGTGAGATTAGAGTGGTTAAAATTAGGGTTTTAAGTGAACATAGGTGAAATAGATCATTTCTTTTAGGAATTTTAATTTGATTTTGGGGTATGGGACTATAGGGGTTATGGGTAGATAATAGATCCCTTAGAAAATATTAGGCTTCCCCTATTACTATTAGTATACTGCTTGTATTTGCTTGATTGTGTGGTGTGCCCTCTCTAGGGTTATTATTTGACTGTGTGGGGTATTGGGCTTGCTTGGGGTTTGGGGTTTGAGCTGAAGACTGTGCTGATGGAGCCCATTGGAGATCAAAGAGATTGAAGACCAACTTCCAGAGTTGATGAAGAGTATCTCTTGCTGGCAGCTGTTGAAGGTTATAGGATCTAGGAGTTAGGCAGAGCTCTAGAGTAGAAAACTTGATTCACAAACATGGAAGGTCTTGATTGCCTCCATCCCTCTCTATGATGCAGAGTCTCTCTAAGACACTCACCCCCTTCCTTTGGAAGGCTTGGTGCTAATGTCTAAGAGATAGAACTCTTGAGAGAAAATATCCTATGTGTTGTTAGCAGTCTGTTTGCCACCTTTGGTGGTCAACTAATTGCTTAACACCCCAGTTCATCTTGTTGACTGATACCCATTTTGGAGATTAGGACTTGAAGAAAAGGCTTGAAGATAGAGACTGATGCTTGCTTGAAGCTTGTAGATAGTTGATGCTGACTTGAAGACAGATGCTGATGAAGATTGCTTTGCTGTTTAGTTTTTGCTGTTGATAATTCTTGATGTATTGTGTGAATTTCCCTGACTGTATTGTTTGTTGTTTAACCTGTTAGGTTGAAAGTGAATTCTGTTCACTTTTGCCTATTGCTTTCTAGGTTCGAGGTTGAGTGGAACTCCCTTGCCTCGCTTGTATTGTTGCATCCATGCATTTTACTGCTTTATTGTATATATCTGTTGTTTCTGTTTTCGTTTATCCCTTAGGATCTCTGTTTCTCTCTGCGCAAGAGAGGAATATGATAGACATTAGGAGCTAACCCATGCATGATAACATTAGGGTAGATTTTATCCCCTTTTTTTCGACCCTAGGATTTGTAGAGTGTCATCTCTTCTTTCTTCAAAACAACAGAAAAACATTAATAAAGGTTATAACAGAAATCAATTCATTTCTTCCGTCAAAAGATTTGAACAAACATCAACCTTTTTGCAATAAGAAAACCCTTGTTTAAGGTGAGATTTTTCATAAAAGACACTTGAACAGCTTGTGTCGTGCGTAGCCCGAACTACGTTTGCTCTGATCTTCCATGCCGTGTGGAAGTACGTAGGCATAGGATGCGATATCCTAGCGAGCAACCTTCACCCACCTTCACCCGTAGTTAGGCGAACTACGTTGACTCTGATTTCTCGTTCCAGACGGGAATACGTAGGCATAAAGTGCGATGCTTTGCCGAGTCATGTTTTCTTTTCTTTTCAGACCTCATCCTTTAGTTTAGATAGAAGTGTAATCCGTACAAACCAAGCAAGCGTGGATCCCATCGAGTACGATGGACGTGAGGGGTGCTAATACCTTCCCCTTGCGTAACCGACTCCCGAATCCAGGTTTTGGTTGCGATGACCATTCCTTTCCCCGTTTTGCGGTAGGTTTACCTCGAGTGTTTCCTTTCCCTCCGTTGGGATAAATAACGCACGGTGGCGACTCTTCTGTATTGCCGGCGCCGATTTTCGCAGTAGCGACAGCTGGCGACTCTGCTGGGGACCCAACGTCCCCTGGCTGCTAAGGACTGCGATAGTTCCTTATGCATTTGGGATCCAACGTCCCTCAAGAGAGTCAATCCTAGCGCTTATTTTCCCGTCGAGGATTTTTTATGGATTTATATTTCTGTCATTTACTTTCAGCATTATATTATTGTTATTATTGCTGTGTTGGGGTGTGACGGGTGTTCTATGATTGAGAGATAAGTCGGACCTGGGCTTGAGTGCACCTAGAATTAGAGTCGAAATTAGTGGACGCGCACGTGCTTTGCATGTCCTAGTGTCCCACGAAATCCACACTCAGACGAGGTTCTTCTGGTTGGCCTCCTGTCCTGCCCTTTGGGCGGCTCGGGTTGCTGGTTAGTTGGATTGTCGACTCTGGGGACCGATCATTTGGAAGTTGGCTAAGTGAGGCCTCTTCAGGATTTGATGATGCCACTCCTTCTGAGAATCGTATCATCAACCCTGAAAGTCTGTGACGCCGACGACCGCATAGGATGCCATACCTTTGTCAGTTACTAGGACACCTACCTGTGAGAGGGTTTTGGGGTTATGCAGGTAACTAGACCTTCAGATAACGGTTGTTTCTCGATCTGAGATCCTGAGTATTTATGGACAGTTGTGAGGTCTATCAGAGACCAGTAAGAGTTATGGTATAAGGTCTATCAGAGACCAGTCAGAGTTATGGTATGAGGTCTATCAGAGACCAGTTGGAGTTATGTTATGGGGTCTATCAGAGACCAATGTTAGAGCTTTGTATTGGGTCTATCTGAGACCAGGGTTTAAGGAATGCTGGAGGGTCTATCTGAGACTTTTGATATGGTTCAGGCTTCTCAGCTATGGCATTTGGTCCCTGTTGCATGTTACTTGCATTGCATTGTTTGCATAATCATTATCATTGCATCCTATTAACATGTGTCTGTGCTGCAGGTGCATTTGCATATTCCCTGGTTCTAGTGTCTGGACTTCTGAGTATTGATCATGGCTGGCTTGAGGATGACAGTTGCCTACAAGTTACCTATTCCTGATATTACTCCCCTCCTGGGTCTGATCTCTCTTGCTGATGAGGATGTCCGTAGAAGCTTCAGGCAGAGCTACGGACGGCTGTTGAGATTGGTTCGCAAATCCACTGATGATGAATTGAATGGGCTGTACACCTTGATGCAATTCTACGACCCTGCTTTGAGATGTTTCATGTTTGCTGATTTTATCTTGGGGCCCACCATGGAGGAGTATGTAGAGTTTACTGAGCTGCCGGTACAGAATGCAGTTCCTTTTATTCACTCTGCCGCTGAGCCCAAGTTGGAGGATTTAGCTAAGGCCTTGCACATGAATGCTTCTGAGCTGTTGATGACTTCTTGGCGAGGGGTTCCAGGTTTCTCTCTCCAGTTTTTGGTTGGTAAGGCTCAAGAATACGCCAAGAATGGGTGTTGGGTGGTCTTTAACGCTGTTTTGTCCCTATGCATTTATGGGATAGTGTTGTTTCCCAATTTCCCAAACTTCGTGGACATGGATGCATTTCATCTGTTTGCTGCTGGCAACCCGGTACCCACACTGATCGGGGACTTCTACCATTCGATGCACTACAGAAATGAGAACAGGAGAGGCAAGAACGTCTCTTGTTGCGTGCCTTTGCTGTACATGTGGTTTAAGAGCCATCTTCCCCTGAAGGGACCTTTTGTGGATAGTGCAACTACAGCTGACTGGCCAGAGCGTATGATGAGGCTGTCTTCTGAAGACATTGAGTGGTTTAACCGAGACTTGCTGGGGGCTGAGCTTATTTTCAGTTGTTCTGGGTATCCTAATGTTCCTTTGATAGGAAGAAAGGGGTGTATCAATTACAACCCATCCCTGTTCGTCCGCCAGTTTGGATACGCGTTGAAGAACCCACCTCAGGAGGAAGAAGTACAGGAATCTCTGTACTTCACCGGTGATTTGAATGGAGAGTTACTAGCCAAGCTTCGGCATGCCTGGATGCGTATTAACAGAAAAGGGAAACCACTGTTGGGGAAGAGTGATTGTCAGGCATACACACCCTACAAAGTTTGGATCCAGGAGAGGGCAAGACAGTTACTGATGCCGTTTCCCGCTCCACCAGTCCTTGTTCATGTTCCGGTGGAGGAGCCAACCACTGTCACTATGGAGGTCTACGAGCGAGTTGTGAAAGAAAAGGAAGCCTTGATGAAGATTAATGAAGAGTTAGAAAAGGAGCTGGCTCAGATGCGTAGTGAGAAGAATAAGGCTGTACGTTCTTTCCAACAACAGATCGAACTAGTAAACAGGCTAGGTGCTGAGTTGACTGAGGAGAAAAAGAAGCGTGAACGTCTGGGTCAAGAGTTCAGAAGCTCTCATGACATGTTGGAGTCCAAAAAGAAAGCACTCGACGCCGCTCACCGAGAAATCTCTTCTTGTAATAAGACGTGGAATGCTACGCTAACCAACAACAAAAGGAGGGAAGATAAATTGAAGCAGCAAATTTCTGAACTCGAAGAGCAGTTGAAGGCTAGCATTAAGAAGCATGAAGAGGAGGTAATGGCCAAATATAGTCTCCAGAATGCATTGAACAAGGCCATCGAAGGCAGGAACGAAGCTGTGTCTCAGAAGCGGAAGCTAGAGGATCGCTTCGGAGAAGGGGCATGGGAGGAAACCGCTGGTGATGTGCGACGTGTTCTCAAGCGAAGGAATCAACTTGTTGAGGGGCTGCTTACCCGACCAAGTCATCCAGAGACTAAGAAGTTACTAGAAGAGTACCAGGCTCATGAGTGTACTTGACCATTTCATATGTTAATGTGTATGCTTTATTTGCATTCGTGCTGACCATCACCAGGATTGTTGGTTGAGGTCATGCCTTCTTATTGTACACTCAGTAATATTGTATTCTTGGCCTAATGGATTTCTCTGCAATATACGAGGTTTTCTATGATTCGGCTCCCACCATCGTTTTTGCTAGCACTGTCACTGCACTGGCACATTCACACTAGAATCGGGGAATGATAATCCCTAATGCACAGACACATATTGCACTTTGCATACATACTCATATTTGCATTACAGGTTTGTGATCCGTGTATCTTATCTCCTGCATCCGTTTCAGGTATTTTCAGGATTGCAGAAAAGCGGGTCCACCGTTACTCCACAAGGATTAACCAGAAGAAGATCATGGATAACATGCAGAGTGAAATGCAGGAGATGTGTGACAGGATGGCCCTGCTCATGCAAACCATGGAGACCAGCGCCAAAGGACAAGAGCAGCTGCAGAACCTGGTTCAACCGATAGTTGCACGGGCTGAAAACAACGGGACACCGCATGGTGAAAACATTGCTGCTTCTCCCCGAATTGAGAATCGTCAAAGTGTTGATGCTATTCCCGTAACCGGTTTGAATGCTGGAGAAACTGGTCCTGTAGGTGGAGGTGGGAACGCCGGTAATATGAATGTCAATGCAGATACTGTTGGGGTATTTGTGGGTAATGTCAACCATGGTTTCAATGGGGGCGTTGAGAATGTCGGAATGAATGGTATTAACGGTATCCAGGGCTTCAATGGTGTGAACATGGGGTATGGCAGCATGGCTGGCGCCAAGGCTGGGTTTGGTGGTTATGGTAATCTTGGATATGGAACTGGCGCATACAATGCTCAAGAGATGGGTAATCTGAGGTATGACCCCAGGTACTTCCAAACGGGTCCGGGCCGTGACGCAGATTATGTTGGATACGATGCAGTACCTCGCTGGGAGGATCGTCAGGAGGATGTGTTCTCTGGTCAGAACGAGGGTTATGAAAGAGCCAGGGATGACAACCATCGGATGAGATTGCTAGAAGAGAAAGTGAACGGATTGGCCAGCCAAAATGCTCTTGGGCTGGATATGTCTAATATGGGGTTAGTCCCAGGGTTGAGGGTCCCGCTGAAATTCAAAGCGTCGTCATTTGATAAGTACAAAGGGGATACATGCCCTAGGGTGCATGTGCGCGCATTTTACAGGCGCATGTCTGCGTATTCTGAGGATGAAAAGATGCTAATGCACTTCTTCCAGGATAGCCTGTCAGGGCCATCGCTGGAGTGGTACATGAGCTTGGAGCCTACTCAGATCAGGAGTTGGAAAGAGCTGGCAGAGGCTTTTGTTCGACATTATCAATATAATAGTGATCTCGCCCCTAACCGAGACCAGTTGCAGAGCATGTCTCAAAAGTCTAGCGAGAGCTTTAAAGAATACGCCCAGAGATGACGAGATTTGGCTGCTAGGGTGCACCCTCCGATGGTGGAGCACGAAATGATGGATATGTTCATAGGAACTTTTTCTGGAATGTACTATGACCGGTTGCTCAATTTTTCGATGAGTACTTTCTCTGAGTTGATCTTGATGGGGGAGCGCATTGAAAACGGAGTGAAGATTGGTAAAATTCAAGCGGGTGAGTCCAGTTCCGCAGGAGGTAATAAGAAGACGTTTGGTGGTAAAAGGCAGGGTGATACCAACGCCGTATACAATGCTCGACGAAGGAATAAAAGTCAGAACTGGCATCAGCAGTCGCAAGTGGCAAGCGTAACCATTCCAGGGCCGTCTCAGCAGCAGAGACAGCAACCACAGCAGCAGGCTCAGCAGCAGCCTAATAATAATCAGCGCAGACTTCAGAACCCACGACCGAGGAGAGTATTCGAGGTACCGCCGGTATCATATGCAGAACTCCTTCAAACTTTGTTGAAATTGCAGTTAGTCGAGAAGAGGACTTTAGCACACCACCAATTGGCCAGCCACCAGTCGGATATGATGTTAATGAGCACTGTGACTTCCATTCGGGTGCACCAGGGCACAATATTGAAAATTGCCTAGCTTTAAAGCATAAAGTACAGGATTTGCTTGATAGTACGGCTATTAACTTCGGGAGGAAGGTCCCAACATCACGCAGCAGCCAATGCCCAAGCATGGTGGGGCTGGGGCCAATGCAATCATGGTAGATGATGAGTTGAACTTAGTTTCAGAAGTAAGCGAGCTAAAAACCCCTTTGAGTTACGTAAAGCAGCGTTTATTGAAAGGAGGTGTCTATCCCGGTTGCAGTGAAGAATGTGATGACTGTTTGATTCAACCTGGGGGCTGTGAGAAGTTGAAGAGGGGAGTTCAAAGTTTGATTGATGAAGGAATTTTGCAGTTTGACAGGGCTGCGGGGCGAGAGAAGTCCGTTGAGACAGAATCTGAAGAGGGGCGGGGGGGAGATTGCTACGATCACCATTCCGTTCAAATCAGTGACAATTTCGGCATCATCGAAAAGGCCGACCATTACTATTACCAAGGCTAAGCCAGTTCCTTATGAAAGCACAAAGGCAGTCCCGTGGTGCTATGGTGCTGAGGTGTATTGCAATGGGGAAAAGATTGACTTGAATGATCCGCCACCGGGATCCGTAGATAACATAGTGGGAGCGGGTGGTATAACCCGGAGCGGGAGAATCTTCACTTCACCTGAGGTCGAGGCAGAGAGGCTGGCCAAGGGTAAGAACAAAGTCGTTGAGGGGGAATCTTCGGGGAGTAAGGAGAAAGAGCCGATAACCAAAGATGTGGAAGAATTCATGAGGTTAATTCGCAAAAGTGATTACAAGATTGTAGAGCACCTGCAGCAGACCCCGTCAAAGATCTCCATATTATCGCTGCTATTGTGTTCCGAGGCGCATAGAAATGCCCTGTTAAAGGTACTTGAGACATCCTTCGTACTGCAAGAGATTTCAGTTAATCAGCTGGAGGGAGTTATAGCACATGTTAACGCTGGGCATGGTCTGGGATTCACGGATTTTGACCTAACGCCTAGAGGGCGTGATCACAATAATGCCTTGCACATCTCTATCGAATGTCGGGGCACTATTTTATCCCATGTGCTGGTAGACACTGGGTCTTCGTTGAATGTGTTACCAAAGAAAGCCCTGTTGAAATTAGATACCCGTGGGTTGTTGTGCACACCTAGTGAGTTGGTGGTGAGGGCCTTTGACGGAACAAGGAGGTCGGTATTCGGGGTCAGTGACGCTACCCATCCAGGTAGGTCCGGAGGTGTTTGATACAGTGTTTTACATCATGGACATCCAGCCTGCATATAGCTGTTTGATCGGGAGACCTTGGATTCATGCAGCTGGGGCAGTGACCTCTACACTCCATCAGAAGCTGAAATATATGGTTGAGGGGAGTATTGTGACGGTATGTGGCGAAGAGGATATCTTAGTCAGTCATTTGTCTTCCTTCAAGTACGTGGAGGTAGATGGAGAGATTCATGAAACGCTGTGTCGGGCGTTCCAAGGGGGTGAAGGTTAAAGAAGAAGCTCCGGTGAAGAGTGAAGGGCAGGAGGTGGTCATCTCCTCGTATAAAGAAGCCAAGGCGTTGGTACAAGTAGGAGAGACTCAGAAGTGGGGGCAGGTTCTGGACATCCCAGTGAAGCAAGATAGGTATGGCTTGGGGGTACCGCCCATCTCCCTCGCAGAGTGCGCCTAAGTACAAGGGACCTGTGGTGTTCACGCCCGGTGGAGTTAGCTTCGAAAGGATTAATGCTGTGTCTGATACGGAGGAAGTGGATAGCGATTGCGACATGGACGCATGGATTCGACCCAGCACGCCGAGGCAAAGCCTATGCAACTGGTCCATCCAGGACGTCATCCAAGTCACCAAACAGTAATGCGTTGTTTTTTCAATCATTGTATGATCACATGCCTTGCCCGGGGCATCGATGATCTTGTCTTAGGGCCTAACTGTTTACCTGTATGTTTGCATGATCAATAAATGACGGCGTTTTTTACATTCAAATGTTGTGATCCTTTTCGTTCTGTTTTTATTTTTCAATAAAATGGCAGCGTGGTTATGCATTTTGCTTGTACATCATTTTTGAAGCACTTAACCGTTTCCCTCGCAGGATTCATGAATTGTTAGATGACACCGACCAAAAACTTCCTATGACTCGTTTAGACTTCGAGCATCCGATCTTCCAAGCTGAGGAGGAGATTGTGGAGGATAGCGACTTACCAGAAGAGCTTAGTCGGTTATTGAAGCAAGAGGAGGGAGTCATTCTGCCTCACCAAGAAGAGATTGATATTGTCAACTTAGGGTCTGAAGAATGCGTCAGGAATATCCGTATAGGGGCCGCGTTGCAAGTTGACATCAAGCAAGAGCTTATTGAGATGCTGCGTGAATACAGTGATATATTTGCTTGGTCCTACGAGGACATGCCAGGTTTGGATACTGATATGGTTGTTCATCGTCTGCCGTTGAAGGAAGATTGCCCGCCTGTGAAGCAGAAACTCAGAAGGACTCGTCCTGACATGGCCGTAAAGATAAAGGAAGAAGTGCAGAAGCAATGGGATGCTGGGTTCCTGGCTTGTTACCACTTATCCCACTTGGATCGTTAATATCGTGCCTGTGCCAAAGAAAGATGGCAAGGTTCGAATGTGTGTTGATTATAGGGATCTAAACAAAGCGAGCCCGAAAGATGATTTCCCGCTGCCGCATATTGACGTGTTAGTTGACAACACGGCTCAGTTTTCAGTGTTTTCCTTCATGGATGGCTTTTCAGGGTATAATCAGATCAAAATGGCTCCGGAGGATATGGAAAAAACGACCTTTATCACCCCGTGGGGGACCTTCTGCTATAAGGTGATGCCCTTTGGTTTGAAAAATGCTGGGGCAACGTACCAGCGGGCCATGACAACGCTTTTTCACGACATGATGCACAGAGAGATTGAGGGTATATGTCGATGACATGATTGCCAAGTCTCAAACAGAGGAAGAACATCTAGTTAATCTGCTGAAGTTGTTCAAGAGGCTTAGGAAATTCAGGCTGAGGCTGAATCCTAACAAATGTACCTTCGGAGTGAGATCCAGGAAGCTACTGGGGTTCATTGTGAGCAAGAAAGGAATCGAGGTCGATCCTGCAAAAATAAAAGCAATACAAGAGATGCCAGCACCGAGAACAGAAAAAAGTCTGTGGATTCTTAGGGAGGTTGAACTACATTGCTAGGTTCATCTCTCACCTAACGGCCACGTGTGAACCATTATTCAAACTGTTAAAGAAAGATCAAGCGGTGGTCTGGAATGACAATTGCCAAAGGGCATTTGAAAAGATAAAAGAATACTTGCAGGAACCTCCGGTGTTGATACCCCCAGTAGCGGGACGACCACTGATTATGTACCTGACGGTTCTGGGGAACAGTATGGGTTGTGTTCTCGGTCAACAGGACGAGACAGGACGGAAAGAGCATGCAATTTACTACTTGAGTAAAAAGTTCACGGATTGTGAATCTCGATACTCTATGCTCGAAAAGACGTGTTGTGCATTGGCGTGGGCTGCCAAACGTCTAAGACAGTATATGTTGAACCATACAACCATGCTGATATCGAAGATGGATCCGATCAAATATGTGTTTGAAAAGCAAGCGCTCTCTGGAAGGATTGCTAGATGGCAGATGGTATTGACAGAATACGATATCCAGTATGTTTCCCAGAAGGCCATTAAGGGAAGTGTTCTGTCCGAATATCTTGCCGAACAGCCGATTGAGGATTATCAGCCTATGAAGTTTGAGTTTCCTGATGAGGACATAATGTACTTGAAAGCTAAAGATTGTGATGAGCCGTTGCCTGGTGAAGGTCCTGAGCGGAGTTCCCAGTGGCAATTGATTTTTGATGGGGGCTGTCAATTCGTACGGTAGCGGGATCGGGGCAATCATTACAACTCCCCACGGGTCGCACATCCCGTTCACAGCCAGATTGACTTTTCCAGTGACGAATAATGAAGCCGAGTATGAAGCCTGCATTATGGGGTTAGAAGAGGCGATCGATCTGAGGATCAAGAATCTGGATGTATATGGGGATTCAGCATTAGTTGTGAATCAGATTAAGGGAGAGTGGGAGACACGCCAACCTAATCTGATACCATACATGAATTATGCGAGAAGGTTGCTACCTTTCTTTGATAAAGTAGAGTTTCATCATGTACCCCGGGCGGAGAATCAAATGGCAGACGCCCTTGCAACATTATCCTCGATGTATAAGGTCAATTACTGGAATGAGGCTCCCAGGATTGTCATCTCTCGCCTTGATAGGCCGGCCTTTTTGTTTGCAATTGATGGAGCATCTGACGGTAAACCTTGGTATTTCGACATACAGAACTTCCTGAAGAATAAGGAATATCCGGCTGGAGCATCCAGTCGTGATCAGAAGA